>JAHHUM010000659.1:126793-388776 GCA_036173005.1 Crenichthys baileyi
AAAAGTATGAGCAGGTACAGCACTCAATACTTAGTTGGGGTTCCTTTTGCCTAGATTACTGCTGAAATGCGTAGTGGCATGGAGTTTATCAGCCTATGGCACTGCTCAGGTGTTATGAGAGCCCAGGTTGCTCTGATAGTGGCCTGCAGCTCTTCTGAATTGTTGGGTCTGACATATGGCATCTTCCTCTTCAGAATACCCTATAGCTTTTCTGTGGGGTTAAGGTCAGGCGAGTTTGCTGGCCAATTGAGAACAGGGATACCATGGTCCTTAAACCAGGTACTGGTAGCTTTGGCACTGTGTGCAGGTGCCAAGGCACTGTGTGCAGGTGCCAAGTCCTTTAATTTGTTAAATCTGCATCCCCATAAAGTTGGTTAGCAGCAGGAAGCATGAAGTGTTCTAAAACTTCCAAGTAGATGGCTGTGTTGACATTGGACCTCAGAAAACACAGTGGACCAACACCAGCAGATGACATGGCACCCTAAACCATCACTGACTGAGGACACTTTACACTGCACCTCCAGCAATGTGGATTCTGTGCCTCTCCTCGCTTCCTCCAGACTCTGGGACCTTGATTTACAAAGGAAATGCAACATTTACTTTCATCAGAGAACATACCTTTGGACCACTCAGCAGCAGCCCAGTCCGTTTAGTCTTTAGCCCAGACAAGATGCTTCTAATGCTGTCTTTTGTTCAAGAGTGGCTTGACACAAGGAATGTAACAGCTGAAACCCATGTTTTGCACATCGATTTTTTCATGATATTCTAATTTTATGACCAGCACCTGTATATACTTACCGGTTCTTGTTGTTCTCCACTGGACCCATTTGTAACTATGCCTGTTGTTTCCTGTATTTTTACTTCTTCATCAAACCATTTTCAATGGCTCAATGCTGCTCCGGAGTAGCTGTCTGCAAGTTGGTCAAACTCACCAAATATGTCTTGTTCATCTACAGGGGTTGGACAATGAAACTGAAACACCTGTCATTTTAGTGTGGGAGGTTTCATGGCAAAATTGGACCAGCCTGGTAGCCAGTCTTCATTGATTGCACATTGCACCAGTAAGAGCAGAGTGTGAAGGTTCAACTAGCAGGGTAAGAGCACAGTTTTGCTCAAAATATTGAAATGCACACAACATTATGGGTGACATACCCGAGTTCAAAAGAGGACACATTGTTGGTGCACGTCTTGCTGGCGCATTAGTGACCAAAACAGCAAGTCTTTGTGATGTATCAAGAGCCACGGTATCCAGGGTAATGTCAGCATACCACCAAGAAGGACGAACCACATCCAACAGGATTAACTGTGGACGCAAGAGGAAGCTGTCTGAAAGGGATGTTCGGGTGCTAACCCCGATTGTGTCCAAAAAACATAAAACCACAGCTGCCCAAATCACAACAGAATTAAATGTGCACCTCAACTCTCCTGTTTCCACCAGAGCTGTCCATTGGGAGCTCCACAGGGTCAATATACACGACCGGGCTGCTGTAGCCAAACCTTTGGTCACTCATGCCAATGCCAAACGTAGGTTTCAGTGGTGCAAGGACCGCAAATCTTGGGCTGTAGACAATGTGAAACAAGTATTGTTCTCAGATGAGTCCACTTTTACTGTTTTCCCCACCTCCAGGAGAGTTACGGTGTGGAGAAGCCCCAAAGAAGCGTACCACCCAGACTGTTGCATGCACAGAGTGAAGCATGGGGGTGGATCAGTGATGGTTTGGGCTGCCATATCATGGCATTCCCTTGGCCCAATACTTGTGCTAGATGGGTGGGTCACTGCCAAGGACTACCGAACCATTCTTGAGGACAATGTGCATCCAATGGTTCAAACATTGTATCCTGAAGGCGGTGCCGTGTATCAGGATGACAATGCACCAATACACACAGCAAGACTGGTGAAAGATTAGTTTGATGAACATGAAAGTGAAGTTGAACATCTCCCATGGCCTGCACAGTCACCAGATCTAAATATTATTGATCCACTTTGGGGTGTTTTGGAGGAGCGAGTCAGGAAACGTTTTCCTCCACCAGTATCACGTAGTGACCTGGCCACTATCCTGCAAGAAGAATGGCTTAAAATCCCTCTGACCACTGTGCAGGACTTGTATATGTCATTCCCAAGACGAATTGACGCTGTATTGGCCGCAAAAGGAGGCCCTACACCATACTAATAAATTATTGTGGTCTAAAACCAGGTGTTTCAGTTTCATTGTCCAACCCCTGTATATGTCCTCTATATTATCTGTGTAGAACAAACACAATTTTGCTTCATTATATATTTTTGGTGTGTATGAAATGACAAATAAATTACCTGTACATATTGATTTTTATAAACAGTCATATTCAATAAATTAGATTATCTGTTCAAACGCACCCTTTGAAAATAACAACCATTAAAAAGGTATTGTATATACTCTTCATTGGGCCCATGTTTCTGTATTAAAAGTTATTGTTTTTATTGGTCTGGTTTTATTAGCTGCAAGCAGAAATCAACATAATTAACAGAAATAAAGGCTTGAAAACGCCACTCCAGTAATAATCTATATAATGTGTTTCACCTAGAGAAGTCAGTTAATAAAACTAATGAACCTTTCAATAATATTGTAGTTTATTGAATATGGCTGTAGAATTTTGATGTATTTGTGATATATTTACTTATATTTCAGGCTAGCATTCCACCAAACCTCATGAAGCTTTAAAGAACTAATTAACTGAAAATTATCTGTGTCGAAATAATAAGAGACAGTTTTAAAAGCGCTGAAAATGAGTCAAAGAGGGAGTAAGGAATACAGAAACAACAAGGGTCCCTAAACAAAACCTTGAGGGCACCATCACAGAGTGGAAGAACATTTTAAATCAAATCCTGGTACACTGACCCAAAACCTCAACCTAATGAGTATTAAACAGACAAGTGTAAATAATCCTCTGCATGACAATAAATAAATTACAGTCTGAGTGAACAATCTGTCTTTATATAAGATTTTTAAAACCTTTGACAATGCTAATATTATCCCGTTCCATCACAGTATAGAATGTGTTTTAACACTAGGACTCCCAGAATTCTAACACTACTCGAACTCCCAAGCCCGTCAATTTGACGACGAGCATTCTGGATGCGAGGGCGGTGATGACGTCATCGCATTACATTGGTCAGAATGTTAAAGGTTTTCTTGCATGTTATAAAACTATGCTTTTGACAAGAATTAATAATAGTTTTTGATCAAAACCTATTATGTTTTATTATTATTTATAAATAGTACTGAAAAATAATACAGAGGAGCAGGTACATTTAAAAAAAAAGCTTTACTAATCAGACCAAAAGCTGGACAGCTCGATGTTACGCCCCCCCCCCCTTTCACTTCGCAGACATAAATTAGTGCTAAAAATGCCTTCAGCTCATCCACACTCATGTCCGAGGAGGAATCATCTCCTATAACTCTGCGTCCTCAGCCACAGCGCAGGCCTGAACGTGGATGAGCATTTCAGCATCCACTAAGCAGAGGAATGTGGTCTGGGCATCTTGGATCTGGCACTCTGTCAACGTGTTCTGGCGCTGACGCCTCCCTCTACTTTCTTCCTCCCCTACCACTGTCCACACAGTCCCATCCTTTCCTATCTCCTCCTCCTTCTCAGGTGTGCGCTCGTCTTGCAATGAAAACGATGTAAAGTGCAGAATAGATTGTTGTTACTGGGCTACTATATCTATGACCTAACTTGTTGTTTATTTCTTTTTCCATTATCAGTGCCTTGTTTTTTAGTTTCTCTCCTACCAGGGAGCTGGATTGCTGGGTTTATAGCTGGGCACTGGGCACCTGGCTCTCCCTATCTCTGAACCTGCACTGATTGTGGCACTGATGCTGTAGTTTATATATTACTAATCTGTAAACTATAGCCTAAAATGATAAAATCGTTACATAGGCTAGTCTTTTACTACCTTGAAATAATGAGCCACAACCTCCTGCTAATGGGACGACTTGTGTTTTTTTAGCCGGGGGAGGCTCACTCTCTGACACGCTGTCACTGGAACTGAATGCTGACCAAGAGCCGTCAGAATCCCTCTCGACCCAGAATCACAATCATGTAATTTTTGAAGCATTTCCAATGTCTCTTGAGCAGAAAATATCCTTCTAGAAGCCATTTGTAGGATGCCAACAATCTCCTTCTCAGACTGCGTTCTAGAGTGGCGGTTGCTAGGCAACGCTCGCGTATACTCAGCCGCAGGAAAAAAAAAATTTCTATGTAATTAATAGGGCTGTCAAAATAGCCGCTGTGGTAGTTAGAGGTAGAAATACTTAGATCTTTTATTTACCTTTTTTTTTTTTAAAGAGACATAGAAATACACAAGACACAGGTTTAGAAAAAGTCAGGATGCCAGGAAGATCAGAGTTTTAATAAACCAGAGTTATGGCATGTCAAACTTTCAAAACTGTCAAATTGACGGCCCTGGGAGTTCTAGTGTTAAACTGGATCCAAGAGTGTCATACGATCACGCGATCATATGCACTAAGTTAAGTAGGAATGAATTGTTGTTTGTGTGTCTGGTATTCATTCATGAACGGGGTAATTAAGGTGCAAGCGTGGCCTGACTTTTCTTTCTAAGGTCTCCAGAAGCAAACTGTGTTTGTTCCCAGCAGAGAACCTGTCTCTACAATGCCGAGTGGAACAGTTTTTCCCGGTCTGAAGGAAGGACAACGGGACCGCATCACCTTGGCTACAGCAGAAACGTGCACTTCAGCTGGCTTGGCAGAACCCCCCCCCCAAGCTATGGAGGTTAGCTGCAACATAACCCTTTGTTCAATGTGGATGCTTTCTTCAACTTCGTCGCCCCGGACAACTTCTGAGCACGGTTCACGTAAGACGTAGTGTTTGTGGAGAGAATAGTAGCTTAGAATGAAATAATCTAAACATTTTTTATGACGTTTGGTTTTGTTTGTGTTGAAAACTCAGCTATCTTAGTGCTAGCAGATTAGCTGGCGTGTTCTGTGTTCTGTGTTTTTAAAGTTAAGACAAACTTTATTTCAAAGGTGATTTTAAACACAGAAGATCGGCCATAACGCGCCGTCCATGCTTATGCATTTTAACCCTTTTTATTAGTGGTATTTTAAAGGTATATGTTTGATTCTGATGATAAGCTACAAGTTTCTTTTGTTAGCCTCAACCGCTGACAGCTAAGAACAGTGCTTGCCTACTATGAGTCAGCTAAAGATCATTTACCCAAAAAGGTTGTTAGTTTTCCCCAAACACTTATATTTAGAGAAATTATATTTCCCTAAATATTATTTTACTAAACTTGATAACTAATTTATTCAGAAAGATTTGGTTCTTATTCAAAATAATATTTCCCTAAATATTTGACTATTTCCTTAATGATATTTCTTTAAATATTACTTTAATAAATAAAGGCAGCTAATCAAACACAGTTGAGAATTCGTCATCCAGAAGGTTGGTTTTATTCAGCAAATCATTCTTTAAAATATTATTTTATTATTGTCAATAATGTTATCTGATCTTGCATTGTGAATGGTTGTTTAAAGGTATTACAATTATTGCCTAAATTAGTTCCAAGACTAACTTAACTTCATTTCCAGATTTTTCAAGACAATTCTTGATTCTAAAACTTAAATATTGTATAGTAAGATTTCATCCCTCTTAGGTCATGGTTTTCAACCATCTTTGATTCACTTGTTTATATTGTTTATAGCCCATTAGTCTTCCTTTTTCTTTCATTCTGCTTAGTAGTTTAGTTGGTTTGTTTTAGCATTTAACTTTGAAATGATTTATTTTTGTTAATAAATTCTTGTATTTTAAGAAATTGTGTGAATTTATTATGTCTGTGTACAGAGTTTTGCTGTTCAATAATGCCAGAGTTTGGATCATCCCTTTCAACTTTGTCCTAATACCACCCCCTTTATTGGGCTGGTATTCACAGAGCAACCCTTAACAGATTGAAATGTTATTTAATAAAATATTAGAGTATTAATATTAAATATTAAATAATATATTCATAATCACAACACTACCAAGCTACACTTGCTGCAAAGACAAGATTAAGGTGAGTGTTTCCTTCTCGATGACAAAATAGACTTAGGTGTGTTAAACCTCTTCAAAAAGTAACTAATAGGCTCTGCAAGACCATTGTCCAATATGGATTTCACCTCTGCATCAAGGTATTTGCGCTTTTTAATGTTGACCGAAAATGTGTAATGAAAGTTTACTGAAAATGTTTCTGTAAAAACAATTTTTTATTGGTTTAGCTTGTCCAACGTCGAGGTTGTGTTCTAACAAATTTGTGTGACTCAGTGCAAGTTTTATCTCCAGTATTAGGTCCTAAATCAACAGCATTAGCCTCAGCGGGGGCATGAATCTGGTCAGGACAAGACTGTATACTAGACTCATGAGCATAGTCAGACTTTAAGAAATTTACATGACATAACAGCATTTTTCACCTACGCTCGAATGTGAAAATGATGCAGTTCCCATCAGGTTTGTTTAAAACTTTAAGGGCCTGAAAACTTTAAAATAGAGATGTGATAAGAGGACTCAAGGCAAAGACATTATGCCCTGGCAAAAATGAATGTTCCTCAGCACAGTCAAACAAAGACTTAAATTTTTCTTGGCTAGCAGGCAGTTTTTCCTCAACCTCCATACTGCATACAGCAGCACAGTCATGGTCTGAACCTTTAGCAGCTGAGCTTCTACAGCAGTATCTTCATTTTATTCATTGATGTTGACCTCCAGCCCCAAATCCGGTGTGCAGGTACAGTGGTGAGGACGCTCCTGGTAGTAACAGCCAATAACCTTTACCAGCCTCCAGACTAACTTCCATTAGCAAGAATACACAACATGTCTCTGACAGAAACTGCTGAGTTTGTTAGCGTTGTTTGACCAAAGGACACAGAGACGAGAGATCCAACTGTAGTAAGTAGGTGACAGTGGATTGGAGAGCTAACCGAAGGTAGGCTATACCTATGATTAGAGGTGGGTTCTTCAGGTGACATACTGTATATGGTACCGTTTCTTTATATCAAAGTGATGAAGCAGCTGCCTGACCCAGACAGGGACAGACCGAAGCTGTTTTTTTCCCCCTCTGCTTGTAGAATACTGAGCATTTTTTACTTTTCTGGAGCAGCTCAATGAACTCAAAGTCAGAAGTAGTGGCACAGGCCAAACCATTTTTGTGTTTAGGATGGGGGTTCCTGACCGCTACTTAAAGGACAATTGTAAAGAAAAAATAAATGAAAAATGTTTTTGTAATTTAAGTATTAACCCTATGTTTTGTTTTGTCTTTTTTCCCCCACAAATAAACCTATGTTGAACCTATGTTGGAGGGCCAGTTCTGCACCTGCCCACCCCCCCTCTCTTCACCGGGACAAGGGCCCGGGACAGCAGACCCTATTGTTGGTGGCTGTGCTAATGCCATTTAATCTCATAAAATCATATTATGTATGCTACAGTTTCAGACATACATCTAACACAGTGTTTCTGCCTCTATCACTTTTTAACCGTGAAAACTGACTGTTAAACATTTGGCTCTTCTCATCAGAAACAAAATGTCTACCTTATTAACATATTGTTTCCATCAAAATATGTAAAATTACACCTAAAATGAGTTTCTTGGTCAGCCTCATTTTGTGCAGGTAGAAAAACATATCACCGGCCCAAGATAAAAAACCTTTTGGTGATTTTGCTGTGGAGAGGGAACTCTTTCAAGCCCTCTCCACAAAGAAAACCTTCTTCAACCCACTTTATTGGTAACGAGTGAAACCCAGGATAGAATTTTAAAATCTTCTCCTCACTTATAAATCCCTTAATAACCAAGCACTGTTGTATCTTAAAGACCTCATAGAACCATTGTATCCCAGTAGAGCACATTGTTTTAATGCTGCAGGCTGAGTTGTGGTAAGTGAAGTTTCTAAAAGTAGATTGGGTGGCAAAGCCTTCAGCAATCAGCCTCCTTTCCTGGGGAAATAGTTCCGGGTTGGAATTAGGGTGACAGAAACCCTTTTTACTTTCTAATTAGGCTTCAAACGTTTGCCATACTATGTAGAAGAAAATTACATTCTATCCAACATTTGTTTTAACATTGTTGGATACAGGAAGTGAACCATTGCTTAAATTATGTGTATATTCGCAAATCTATTAATACGATCTGACTGTCACCATTAGCACAGTTGTTGAATTCGGTGATAAGATTATGCTTTAGCCTCATATGAGAAAGGACAGGTCATTTCTCTTACTTCTCTTTGGTGATTGTTCCTGAACAGAGGGCAAGCAATTAATCTCCACATTGGAGTTAGGTTATCTCTCTGTGTCAAACAGAAGCATAACAGATAAAGACCAGCTGCAAGTCCACATAAACAAGACAAGATGTTTGTGCCCTTTAGGAGGCAGCTATTGGCACATGGAATGGAACAGGAAAGACTCACCAAGTCCTACATCCACATAAACAATGCAGATTAACCTGAACAACACCCAGGGATGATTAAGGGGGCTCTGGAGGACTCTGCTGTTGTTTTAGAGAAGGACGGCTCTAGTAGTAGGCAAACAAAAGGGCAACATATTTAAATGCATAAATAATGAAGAGTGAACCTGTGGCCCTCTTGTTACTGCTCCTGTGATTGTGTGAAGATGTCATGCAACACCTCAGCAGATACCTCCATCACTTAACGTGGAGAGTGGGACAATTTAGATCCAATCTCCCAGGCATGTATTTGCCGTTTTCTGTGCTCAGCTGGGAGGATTTGTTTCCTGCTAGGAAAAATGACTGCATTTCAGTCAGTTACTTGAAGCTGGGTGTAGTAGAAAACAGATCTGCCATGTGTTTTATAAAATAAAGCACATGAAAAACACATGTAAAAACACTGGGGAATAAATTTCTGTCTTTTCAATTTGTATTACTTGTTTATTCTCTGTTTTGATGTGAGAGACAAAATACTTGTGTAGTTGTAGTTTATACTTCCTCTCTTTTTTGAAACAGTAATTGCGCAATTGACCATGTCAACTGATTTTAAGACAGAAAAGATTATTTGTTCAGGAAATTGTATTTTTAATTCGCTTAAATCCTTTAATAAGTTATAGAAAACATCAGATTTTGTACCTGGATGATTAAGCACAAGGACAAACTGGCATTGCCAGTAGAGGATTACCTGGGCAAAATCACACAACAGGAGCTGTCACACTTAGCTAAATTTTCCACAACTGCCGTTTGTGTCTCAGCGGTCTGTCTCATTACTGCATCAATTACTGTTGTTGCTTTTTGTTTTGATGGATAAACCATAGTGCTATGAAAAAAAAAATCATTAACCATTTACCACAAAAAGATGATTTTATCCGTTTTTTTAGTTTATTAGTCTTATCATGATTTCTTTGTTATTGTATCTCTATCTCTGAGGAAAAAAAATGCCATATGGTGAAAGGCAAAGCTTGTTTTTATTTCTTTTGGGAGATTCTTACTTATTCCAAATCAGTGTGGAATTGGTTGCCCCTGCTGGAAAAGAAAAGGTGAGGTAGGGGTTACATTTGTAAGAAGCAGTGGAATGGAAAATTATGTCAGGGCTTTGCACAATATGTGCCATTGTTGCTCTAGCTTTCACTAGTTGCCCTCAATGATTCCAGCAATGAGAATAGTTTTGTGTCTTTTTTTGCAACTCCCATGATCTTCAAATTGTTCCTTCTTCAGTTCATTTCCCTATTCTTTTCCTTGTTTGAGGTTTTTCTTATTAGTTAATACTTTTGTGTTTTGCTTCTTCTACTATTCTTTGTCCTTTTGAAATGTTTTCCTTTTGGGGGATCTAAGCTGGTGTTCACCATCTAGAGGTGTTTGGGTTTTGGGTCTGCATTTCGATCCAGCTCAAACCTCACAAATCCTGACACTTGTCCTCTGTCATCAGCAAGACATTTAGGTCCACAAAACTGCTACTCTCTGAATAGTTTCCTTTTTCAGATGACTCTTGTAAACCAGAGAAATTGTTGTCCATCAGAATTCTAGTAGATCTGCAGTTACTAAAATCCTTGGACCTACCCATCTGGCAACAACAACCATGTGAAGTTTAAAGTCGGTTAAATCCACTTTCCTCTCCTTTCCAATGTTCAGTTTGAATTTTAGTAAGTTGTCTTCACCCCATCTAGGTGCCCAAATGCAATGGGTCCTTGTTTGTGTTAGCGAGCAATGGAAAAGATGCCTAATAAAGTAGCTGGTGAGGATATATATTAAGCTTAGTATGTTAAAGTATGGGTCACAGCATCATAGTAAGTCTTGAGTAAGCCTAATAAGAAATGGAAAGAATTTGTGTATACTCGTACTCGTACTCGTTGTCTTCCACTTTATCCGGGACCGGGTCGCGGGGGCAGCAGACTCAGCAGAGACACCCAGACGTCCCTCTCCCCAGACACCTCCTCCAGCTCCTCCGAGGGGAGCCCAAGGCGTTCCCAGGCCAGCCGAGAGACATAGTCCCTCCAGCGTGTCAAATAAATTGTGCCTGGGCCTCCTCCCGGTGGGACGTGCCTGGAACACCTCCCGAGGAAGGTGTCCAGGAGGCATCCGGAATAGATGCCCGAGCCACCTCAACTGGCTCCTTTCGATGTGGAGTAGCAGCGGGTCTACTCCGAGCCCCTCCCGAATGGCCGGGCACTCCCTTAGAGATAGGGTGAGGAGTTCGACCTATCTCTTCTTTCGGTCATGACCCAAAGTTCATGGCCATTGGTGAGGGTAGGAACGTAGACCGACCGGTAAATCGAGAGCTTCGCTTTTCGGCTCAGCTCTCTCTTCACCACAACAGACCGGCACAGCGCCCCCATTACTGCGGCAGCCGTACCGATCCGTCTGTCGATCTCCGCTCTCCATTCTTCCCTCACTCGTGAACAATACCCGAGATTTCGAACTCCCCCACTTGAGGCAGGAAACTCCCTCCAACCTGAAGAGGACAAGCCACCCTTTCGGTTGAGTACCATGCCTCTGACTTGGAGGAGCTGATCCTCATCCCAGCCGCTTCACACTCGGCTGCGAACCGCCCAGAGTATGCTGAGGTCTTGGCTAGCAGGGGCCAGCAGGACCACGTCATCTGCAAAAAAGAAGAGACGAAATCACTGGTCCCCAAACCAGACCCCCTCCAGCCCTTGGCTGCGTCTCTAGTAAATCCTGTCCCATAAAAGTTTATGAACAGGACCGGTGACAAAGAGCAGCCCTGCCGGAGTCCAACATGCACCGGGAACATCAGGTCCTGACTTAGTAGCGGTAATGCGGACCAAACTCCTAGCTCCGCTCGTACAGGGACCGGATGGCCCCTAATAAAGGCCCCGATACATACTCCTGAAGCACCCCCCCCACAAGGAATCACGAGGGGACACATGCGAATGCCTTCTCAGGTCCACAAAACACCATGTGAAACGTTGGGCAAACTCCAATGAGCCCCGAGTATACCCTGTAGGGAGGTATAGAGCTCGTCCAGTGGTTTTCACGGCCGGACGAAAACCACACTGCTCCTCCTGAAGCCGAGGTTCGACTATTGGGCACGGACCTCTCCTCTCCAATACCCTGGCGTAGCCCTACCAGGTAGGATGAGGAGTGTGATCTCCCGTAGTTGGAACACACCCTCTGGTCCCCCTTTTATTGAAGCGGGGGGGACCACCACCCCGGTCTGCCAGTCAGAGGCACTGTCCCGACCGCCATGCAATGTTGAAAGAAAAGGTGCTTCAGATCTAAAAATGACAGCCCCACAACATCCAGAGATTTGAGGTACTCAGGCGGATCTCATCACCCCCGAAGCCGTGCCACCGCGGAAAGCCTTTTTAACCACCTCGGTGACTTCAAAAAACCTGGGTGATGAAAGAGTCCAACCCGGAGTCCCCAGCCTCTTGTTTCCACCAGGGAATGCGTGTGGATTGGCAGCGGTGAGGAGATCACTCGAAGTACTCCTTCCACCGCCCGATAATGCCCAGTCGGCGTCGAGCAAGCCCTCCCACCACCACTATAAACAGTGTTGGCCAGAAGCACGCTTCCCCTCTGAGGGACGGACGGTTTGCCGAGAATTCTTTCGAGGACGAACGGATAGTCAGTTCCTCCATGGACACCTCACTCTCCCAGCCAGAGATGATTTTTGCCTCTGCACAGCCCAGTGGGCGCCGAAACGCTGGCCCTCACGGTACCCGTCAGCCGGCCTCAGAGAGTCCCACAAGCCAAACCACAGCCGATAGGACTCCTTCTTCAGCTTGACAGCATCCCTACTGCCGGTGTCCACCACAGGGTCTGCGATTGCCGCCGCGACAGGCACGCAGACCTTACGGCGCAGCTACGGGCAAGCAGCATCGACAATAGATGCGTGAGAACATGGTCCCACTCGGCTCACGTCTCCAACATCCCGGCAATCTGGTCAAAAGCTCTCCCGGGTGGGAAGTGGAATACATCACCTGGCCCGAGGCTCCGCCAGGCGTTCCAGCAGTACCCTCACTATGCGCTTGGGCTCTGCCAAGTCTGTCCGGCTTTCTCTCCTCCAAGCGGATTCCAACTCACACAGGTGGTGATTCCAGTGGACAGCTCAGCCCCTCTCTTCACCCGAAGTGTCCAAAACCATGCGGCCGAAGGTCTGATGATACGACAACCAAAGCCGATCATTTACCTCCTGCCTAGGTGTCTGGTGGCCAAGTGCACTGATGGAAACCCTTATGCTGAAACATGGTGTTCATTATGGACAATCCGTGACTAGCACAGAAGGCCAATAACAAAACACCACTCGGATCAGATCAGGGAGGCCATTTCCTCCCGATCACGCCTCTCCAGTGTACACTGTCGTTTCCACACGTGGGCGTTGAAGTCCAGCAAGAATAATGGAGTCCCGGGAGGGGCACTATGCAGCACCCCGACAAGGACACCAAGAAGGCCGGGTACTCGCCACTTAAACCGCTCGACCGTAGGCCGAAACAACAGTCAGAGACCTATCCCCGACCCGAAGGACGCAGGATGCGACCATGTCATCCACCGGGGTAAAACCAAAACAAGGACGGCTGAGCTGGGGGGCAACAAGCAAAACCCACCCAGCCCGCCGCCTCTCCCCATGGGCCACTCAGAGTAGAAGAGAGTCCAGCCCTCTCAAGGATAGTACGAGTCTTTATAGGATTGGGGGGTCCCTAGAGATAGGTCGGGTTCCTGAGGATGGGTCACGAGCCCACGCTAAGCGTGGAGGCGAGCCTGACTATTTCTAGTCGATATCTCTCAACCTCCCGCACAAACTCAGGCTCCTTCCCCCCCAGCGAGGTAACATTCCACGTCCCTAGAGCCACCCTAAGCATCCGGGGATCGGGCCGCTGAGGTCTCCACTTTCGTCCGCCACCCAATCCTCTTTGCAGATGACTCTTGTAAACCAGAGAAATTGTTGTCCATCAGAATTCTAGTAGATCTGCAGTTATATAGCAAGTTATATAGGACTTAGTAGACAAATTGCAAAGTGGTTAATTGGTTTATTTCAAATTTCCATTAGAAATATATTTGAACCCTGATTTTATGGAATCTCTCCATAGTGTTGATTAAACCTCACTTCTCTGCTGTGTGGTTAAGTAAAATTGTCTTTGTGTTAAATTACAAAAAAACAAGGTAAAAAAAATCAAATTAGTATTTTTGAAAACAGTTGCTAGATTTCTTTAGCATGCACACACATTACAGAAAATCCTTGAACAAAAACAACAACCCCAGTTCTGCTATTCATGCCGCTCTTTTTCACCTATACTCATATTTACAATGACATCTTCTGTAACACCACCTGGAGAGCACAAAATGGATATTCAGTTATATTGACTGCCTTTTCCTCACTGCAAGAACCCATCCCCAAGGACATAAGGGCATTTTTCCTCATTTCTAACCATCCATTTAGTATATTTTATTTAGGAAATGAACATGATAGTTAGTAGTGGTTTTGCAAGCCAGGAATACAATTTTAGCATGTAATCTATTTCAAATGATAAAACTAATATTTTCTACACTGCTGTTGTACTCTACTGGGAGTCCTGTTTTTACTCATGGCATTTGACCATCATCGCATCTTGAAATAAATTGTGTTTATTTGTGTGGATGTGTAGTTGAATGTGTGCATTATAAAAGGAGAAGCTGCCACAGCCAGTCTCAGAGGAAACTGCTGTTGTAGAGAATGATTTATGAGAGTCAAAACAACATATCACAAAATGATGTATACATTCCTCACTGATAAAAAAAAAACAGGCCATGACCTCCAGTGAGTCTCCCTTTGTACATTGTGCCATTTCACTTAAGACATGGTTACCCAAAGCCATGAATACTGTTGTGCAAACTGCTGCAAGATGTTTTTCCTGTCACTTTACATAATTCTGAATGCACAGTTTCAGATTGCAACACATCCCAAATAACTGGTTCCTCTCTCTTGGGTTTCATCTGAAACGAGTCACCACCACAACAAAAAAAGAAATCCCCCAAACCGAACAGCACACAACTGAAATAGAAAACATGTTTATTGATGCTGTTTCATTCTCAGTACAAGGGCTGACAGTACAGATGTTGCCATTACAGAAATTCCACTTATTTTTATAGAGAGGTTGCTGCACTGTTACTTGGGGAGGAAATTCATTTTTGTCTTTTTTTTAGTTGTCAAAATGCATCAGAGATATAATAGAGAAACAAGTAAAGGAAAGGACAAGAGGTTTGTGCTGCAGCATTAAGATTTTAAAGAAGAGCTTGCAAGTTGCTTGATAGGGTCAGAATTTGCACTAAAAAACTCCTTTAAATGTATTTTTTACGTATTTTATAATTGTTTATTAAAAATCTATGAAAAACATATTTCCCACTGATACATTATATATGAGAAGAATATTTAAAATAGCAGTAAGAACCAAAATTGAAGCAAGGATTTCAAAACATACATTTCTATTAAAAATCTTTCAAGGAAATGTCAAAATCCAAGATCATTTATTCATAAAAGTAGATTGACAGGAAATAGGGTGGAGAGAGCGGGGTATGGTAATGCAGTAAACGTTGACCGGCCAGAATTCGATTTAGCGACAGCCTGCGTTCATAAAAAACTTCAAAATTTTATTTGGTTCTATGACCTTGTTTGGTTCTATGTCCTTTTGTTTTAAATTCATTTGGAACATGAAAAAAAAACCTTTTAGGTTACATCCTTTAAGGTACAACTGAGCACAGGAAAAAATTAAACAAAGCTGCTAGTGAGAATTGTTGAACAGCCAATAAACAATGTAATGACTCCGTAAATCCATTGTGGATTTACACTCATATCATATTATCTTCTGATTGCCAAACTCTGGCCTTTGGTAAGGCAAACACACATCTATGCCAGACATCACCCACCCATTTTGACATAGGGATTAGAGATTCCTGAAGTAAACTCACAACGAAACTTGCCCAAATCCATACCTTAGAGGCCTATTGTTGGATACTTTATGTGGGTCTATACCCTTCCCTCCTAGAGTTGACTACATTTGTCCTTTGGGGCTGATGTGAAATGTAGGGCCAATGTGGAAGCCATAGTGTGCTGCTCATTTGTGCTCACTAAGTTGTTGGCAGCAGCAGCTCAGCCAATGGCCCCCTCCAGGACGGTGTCACAGCTAAACACAGAGCCAGGCCAGATGTAGCCTCTAGGAAGAGAAAAAAAAACACTGAGCCTGATTCTGTTGGGGTTTCTTCCTGTTAAAAGGACGTTTTCCATTCCACTGTTGCTACATGCATGCACAGTATGAGGGATTGCTGCAAAGTCAATGCAAGCAACTGTCCAGTGTCGCTACATGCTCATCCAGTAGGAGTGAATGCTCAATGCAAACTGTTGGGTTTCCTTATATAGAAAATTTTTTTAACCAATTTGAATAAATAACTGAATCTGACTGCACTGTTTGATAGTTTTAATTGGAATGTATGTACCTGACTTGAAGTCTGTCTGATTTGATTGAACTGACTTTGAGATGTGCCTTGAGTTGGCATGTGTTGTGAATTGGCACTATATAAATTAGTTGGTAGCACTGTTGCCTTGCAGTAAGAAGGTCCTGGGTTCGATTCCCAGCCAGGGGTCTTTTTGCATGGACTTTGCATGTTCTCCCCATGCATGCGTGGGTTCTCACCGGGTACTCTGGCTTCCTCCAAAGACTGACCCTACAGGGGACTACCTGGGCTTAGCACAGGCAATACAAACTCAGTTCAATCTTTGGACAAACCCGTACAAATCTCACTGTGGCCCCACTGTTATTTTACCTCTATTTTATCTCAAAATGTCATGATCTGAGGTATATTTTTGACCCCGATGAAGGAATCCAGTCAAGACAAGAAAATAATTTTAAGATTCATTATTAAAAACACAATGGTGAGGTACTGAGTGCTTTGACGAGGGAGTGGGGGTATACCAGAGTTGCAAGTAAGTTGAAGAGTGGGCAGAATGGTTCTGTAGAGTAGCTGCGAGTGACAACCATCAGAGCTGAAGAGATGTCTAGAAGGTTTTATGGAGGGTCTGATTTTGGTTCAGGAGAGAAAGCATCTTGGATTTAAGGCCACCAGTCAAAGGAACTTGTGGGTTCGATTCCAGCTTCCCCTGCCACATGATGATGAATGTGGCTTTACTGTAAAGTCATTGGTATGACTGTTCAGTTCATTTACCAATAAGGTATTTGCGACTGAATCAGTTGAGACAAAAAGTAAGAAATCCTAGCAATTTAGTAGTATTTAACACTTTTGCAGGATGTAACCTAGTTGCAAACAGAGTAAAATGTTTTTCTTACTGTAAATGTTTCTTTAGTCATTTAATTAATTCCACTCAAGGCTATGGAACCCTGAACTTAAAGGTTTCATTTTTACTGGTGCATCCCTGGTGTCTGAGCCAAGGTTTGTATCTGATCAGATTGTAATTCTTCTTGCTTTACCTGCATCTCCATCCTTGAGTTGCTCCAAGGGAGATTTAAGTATGTACAAATCCATCAAGATCCATGTATAATACATTTAGAGATACTGCATTTAGGACTTTTAAATTTATGTATTTATATACTGCTGAGCAAACATTTAAATCTGAAAAGACTCACAAAGAGAGGGATGGCAATTAGAAAAGTTTTAATGATGAGAAATTACATGGTTATTTCTTTGGCGCTCGGACCTGGTAGGAAGACATGAATGCTGAGAATGACAGGAGCTAAGATGATCATTTGAAAGGCCTAGATTTAGAGATGTCTTCCCCCTGATCCAACACTGGTGGTGGATTGGCGGCCAGGGAGCGAGGAAGCCTGGAGTAGATGTGAAGGAAGATAGTAGAGGTGGGGTGGAGGAGGGATGAGCTCAGCTGACAAGCGAAGATGAACACGGTAGAAGCTTCCTGCGGCTGAGTATACGCGTGAGCGTTGCCTAGCCACGGCACTCTAGAACGCAGTCTGAGAAGGAGATTGTTGGCATCCTACAAATGGCTTCTAGAAGGATATTTTCTGCTCAAGAGACATTGGAAATGCTTCAAAAATTACATGATTGTGATTCTGGGTCGAGAGGGATTCTGACGGCTCTTGGTCAGCATTCAGTTCCAGTGACAGTGTGTCAGAGAGTGAGCCCCCCCCTGCTAAAAGAACACAAGTCATCCCATTAGCAGGAGGTTGTGGCTCATTATTTCAAGGTAGTAAAAGACTAGCCTATGTAACGATTTTATCATTTTAGGCTATAGTTTACAGATTAGTAATATATAAACTACAGCATCAGTGCCACAATCAGTGCAGGTTCAGAGATAGGGAGAGCCAGGTGCCCAGTGCCCAGCTATAAACCCAGCAATCCAGCTCCCTGGTAGGAGAGAAACTAAAAAACAAGGCACTGATAATGGAAAAAGAAATAAACAACAAGTTAGGTCATAGATATAGTAGCCCAGTAACAACAATCTATTCTGCACTTTACATCGTTTTCATTGCAAGACGAGCGCACACCTGAGAAGGAGGAGGAGATAGGAAAGGATGGGACTGTGTGGACAGTGGTAGGGGAGGAAGAAAGTAGAGGGAGGCGTCAGCGCCAGAACACGTTGACAGAGTGCCAGATCCAAGATGCCTAGACCGCGTTCCTCTGCTTGGTGGATGCTGAAATGCTCATCCACGTTCAGGCCTGCGCTGTGGCTGAGGACGCAGAGTTATAGGAGATGATTCCTCCTCGGACATGAGTGTGGATGAGCTGAAGGCATTTTTAGCACTAATTTATGTCTGCGAAGTGAAAGGGGGGGGGGGCGTAACATCGAGCTGTCCAGCTTTTGGTCTGATTAGTAAAGCTTTTTTTTTAAATGTACCTGCTCCTCTGTATTATTTTTCAGTACTATTTATAAATAATAATAAAACATAATAGGTTTTGATCAAAAACTATTATTAATTCTTGTCAAAAGCATAGTTTTATAACATGCAAGAAAACCTTTAACATTCTGACCAATGTAATGCGATGACGTCATCACCGCCCTCGCATCCAGAATGCTCGTCGTCAAATTGACGGGCTTGGGAGTTCGAGTAGTGTTAGAATTCTGGGAGTCCTAGTGTTAAAACACATTCTATACTGTGATGGAACGGGATAATATTAGCATTGTCAAAGGTTTTAAAAATCTTATATAAAGACAGATTGTTCACTCAGACTGTAATTTATTTATTGTCATGCAGAGGATTATTTACACTTGTCTGTTTAATACTCATTAGGTTGAGGTTTTGGGTCAGTGTACCAGGATTTGATTTAAAATGTTCTTCCACTCTGTGATGGTGCCCTCAAGGTTTTGTTTAGGGACCCTTGTTGTTTCTGTATTCCTTACTCCCTCTTTGACTCATTTTCAGCGCTTTTAAAACTGTCTCTTATTATTTCGACACAGATAATTTTCAGTTAATTAGTTCTTTAAAGCTTCATGAGGTTTGGTGGAATGCTAGCCTGAAATATAAGTAAATATATCACAAATACATCAAAATTCTACAGCCATATTCAATAAACTACAATATTATTGAAAGGTTCATTAGTTTTATTAACTGACTTCTCTAGGTGAAACACATTATATAGATTATTACTGGAGTGGCGTTTTCAAGCCTTTATTTCTGTTAATTATGTTGATTTCTGCTTGCAGCTAATAAAACCAGACCAATAAAAACAATAACTTTTAATACAGAAACATGGGCCCAATGAAGAGTATATACAATACCTTTTTAATGGTTGTTATTTTCAAAGGGTGCGTTTGAACAGATAATCTAATTTATTGAATATGACTGTTTATAAAAATCAATATGTACAGGTAATTTATTTGTCATTTCATACACACCAAAAATATATAATGAAGCAAAATTGTGTTTGTTCTACACAGATAATATAGAGGACATATACAGGGGTTGGACAATGAAACTGAAACACCTGGTTTTAGACCACAATAATTTATTAGTATGGTGTAGGGCCTCCTTTTGCGGCCAATACAGCGTCAATTCGTCTTGGGAATGACATATACAAGTCCTGCACAGTGGTCAGAGGGATTTTAAGCCATTCTTCTTGCAGGATAGTGGCCAGGTCACTACGTGATACTGGTGGAGGAAAAACGTTTCCTGACTCGCTCCTCCAAAACACCCCAAAGTGGATCAATAATATTTAGATCTGGTGACTGTGCAGGCCATGGGAGATGTTCAACTTCACTTTCATGTTCATCAAACTAATCTTTCACCAGTCTTGCTGTGTGTATTGGTGCATTGTCATCCTGATACACGGCACCGCCTTCAGGATACAATGTTTGAACCATTGGATGCACATTGTCCTCAAGAATGGTTCGGTAGTCCTTGGCAGTGACCCACCCATCTAGCACAAGTATTGGGCCAAGGGAATGCCATGATATGGCAGCCCAAACCATCACTGATCCACCCCCATGCTTCACTCTGTGCATGCAACAGTCTGGGTGGTACGCTTCTTTGGGGCTTCTCCACACCGTAACTCTCCTGGAGGTGGGGAAAACAGTAAAAGTGGACTCATCTGAGAACAATACTTGTTTCACATTGTCTACAGCCCAAGATTTGCGGTCCTTGCACCACTGAAACCTACGTTTGGCATTGGCATGAGTGACCAAAGGTTTGGCTACAGCAGCCCGGTCGTGTATATTGACCCTGTGGAGCTCCCAATGGACAGCTCTGGTGGAAACAGGAGAGTTGAGGTGCACATTTAATTCTGTTGTGATTTGGGCAGCTGTGGTTTTATGTTTTTTGGACACAATCGGGGTTAGCACCCGAACATCCCTTTCAGACAGCTTCCTCTTGCGTCCACAGTTAATCCTGTTGGATGTGGTTCGTCCTTCTTGGTGGTATGCTGACATTACCCTGGATACCGTGGCTCTTGATACATCACAAAGACTTGCTGTTTTGGTCACTAATGTGCCAGCAAGACGTGCACCAACAATGTGTCCTCTTTTGAACTCTGGTATGTCACCCATAATGTTGTGTGCATTTCAATATTTTGAGCAAAACTGTGCTCTCACCCTCCTAATTGAACCTTCACACTCTGCTCTTACTGGTGCAATGTGCAATCAATGAAGACTGGCTACCAGGCTGGTCCAATTTTGCCATGAAACCTCCCACACTAAAATGACAGGTGTTTCAGTTTCATTGTCCAACCCCTGTAGATGAACAAGACATATTTGGTGAGTTTGACCAACTTGCAGACAGCTACTCCGGAGCAGCATTGAGCCATTGAAAATGGTTTGATGAAGAAGTAAAAATACAGGAAACAACAGGCATAGTTACAAATGGGTCCAGTGGAGAACAACAAGAACCGGTAAGTATATACAGGTGCTGGTCATAAAATTAGAATATCATGAAAAAATCGATGTGCAAAACATGGGTTTCAGCTGTTACATTCCTTGTGTCAAGCCACTCTTGAACAAAAGACAGCATTAGAAGCATCTTGTCTGGGCTAAAGACTAAACGGACTGGGCTGCTGCTGAGTGGTCCAAAGGTATGTTCTCTGATGAAAGTAAATGTTGCATTTCCTTTGTAAATCAAGGTCCCAGAGTCTGGAGGAAGCGAGGAGAGGCACAGAATCCACATTGCTGGAGGTGCAGTGTAAAGTGTCCTCAGTCAGTGATGGTTTAGGGTGCCATGTCATCTGCTGGTGTTGGTCCACTGTGTTTTCTGAGGTCCAATGTCAACACAGCCATCTACTTGGAAGTTTTAGAACACTTCATGCTTCCTGCTGCTAACCAACTTTATGGGGATGCAGATTTAACAAATTAAAGGACTTGGCACCTGCACACAGTGCCTTGGCACCTGCACACAGTGCCAAAGCTACCAGTACCTGGTTTAAGGACCATGGTATCCCTGTTCTCAATTGGCCAGCAAACTCGCCTGACCTTAACCCCACAGAAAAGCTATAGGGTATTCTGAAGAGGAAGATGCCATATGTCAGACCCAACAATTCAGAAGAGCTGCAGGCCACTATCAGAGCAACCTGGGCTCTCATAACACCTGAGCAGTGCCATAGGCTGATAAACTCCATGCCACTACGCATTTCAGCAGTAATCTAGGCAAAAGGAACCCCAACTAAGTATTGAGTGCTGTACCTGCTCATACTTTTCATGTTAATACTTTTCAGTTGGCCAACATTTCTAAAAAATCCTTTTTTTGTAAATGGACTGAACTTATATAGCGCCTTTCCAGTCATACAGACCACTCAAAGCGCTTTACACTAGAGCCACATTCACCCAATCGCACTCAACGCTCACACATTCGTACACCGATACGCAGATCAGTAGGCAACTTGAGGTTAAGTGCCTTGCCCAGGGGCACATCGACATATGGCAGGAGGAAGCTGGAATAGAACCCACAACCTTCTGATTGCAAGACAACTACTCTTCCTGGGCTCTCATAACACCTGAGCAGTGCCATAGGCTGATAAACTCCATGCCACTACGCATTTCAGCAGTAATCTAGGCAAAAGGAACCCCAACTAAGTATTGAGTGCTGTACCTGCTCATACTTTTTATGTTAATACTTTTCAGTTGGCCAACATTTCTAAAAAATCCTTTTTTTGTAAATGGACTGAACTTATATAGCGCCTTTCCAGTCATACAGACCACTCAAAGCGCTTTACACTAGAGCCACATTCACCCAATCGCACTCAACGCTCACACATTCGTACACCGATACGCAGATCAGTAGGCAACTTGAGGTTAAGTGCCTTGCCCAGGGGCACATCGACATATGGCAGGAGGAAGCTGGAATAGAACCCACAACCTTCTGATTGCAAGACAACTACTCTTCCTACTGAGCAACAGTCGCCTTGTATTGGTCTTAAGCAATATTCTAATTTTCTGAGATACTGAATTTGGAGTTTTCATTAGTTGTTATAATCATCATAATTAAATGCATTAACATTTGAAATATACCAGCGTGTGTGTAATGAATGAATATAACATACAAGTTTCACTTTTAGAACTGAATAACTGAAATAAATATTTTTTTCCTGATTTGTAATTTTATGACCAGCACCTGTATGACGGCATAGCAAAATGACAGGCAAACCAGAGGAGCTAATTAGAGGAATGAGTTGCAGCTGAGGCAGAAGAATAGAGCAGAGCAGAACAGAAATGGGGGGGGGGGAACCAAAGGTAAAATAAACTAGAAAACACATGGAACAAACTAAGACATAGAGCACAGGGAATAAGAAGGCAACAGCTAACCAGTAACACATAAGTGAACTGAATAAGACAATACCTAAAAGCAAAATGATCAAAATGAAAACACAGATAAAAAGCAAAGCATAAATACCAGTGGATCGTAACAAAGGGAGCAGATACTTTCATATCTTTTGTCACCCAAGAAGCAGAACAAAATGGCAAAGGAATCAATGTTCATTGGCCAGTAATGTTATCAAGCTGCTTGTATGTGCAGTTGGATTCACAGATGCTTTTCTAGAGCAAAAGTGGCCACTGCAAACTTGCACACAGCCATTCTTGAACTGATGATCTAATTGAAATTATTTAACGGTGCGGAATATGCAAGTTGTGTAAGTGCAGAAGGGTGTTTTTTTTTTTCATTTTCCAAAACTCTTGCTTTGTCCTACATGCGTGTTTATTCATTTGGTAATTTTAGATTGACTTTGGGTGACTTGCTTGTGTCATGCGTCCTTGGAATAGTCTGGCAGCGCATTGAGTGTGACCCAGCTCTGCTGTTCTTTACGGTTTAAAGAGCAGGTTCAGAAAACAGTGAGCAATAGGGGAAGTCCAGTTTAAATCTGTACATACGCCTAAGACATGCTCTCATTAGGTTAAATAATAGATCACAAAGATCTATAAAATAGGGAAACATATGGTACATTGAGGGTCTAAAACCTAATAAACAAATAATTGGCTAAAAAGAACTGTCCATTTAATAGTGTGTCATAAGGGAACTAAAGAACTGATTATATGCAATAAATGATAAATAAATAAATGAAGCTTCATTGATGCTTCCAACGTTACCATTCAGCACATAAGTGTCGATACTTGTTTGTTAATTGTTTTGTTTTAGCTTATGTTAACTAAGAAGATTTGTAAGTATTTACATTTAGTTTACTCAATCTATCTTAATGGTTATATTATTCTGTGGTCATTATTGTAAATCACTGAATATCCACATGCTGTGGGTGTCTGAGATATTCAGTAATTTTAAACCAAAATTAATCCAGGAACTTTGCCAGGGAATTTTCTTAATCAGTTTCCACTCTATTGCACCATCTGTTAAAGTCGACAGTAATTAGTTATACAATTACCTGTATAAAAAAAACCAGCACTCTTCATTCCAAGTAGATATGTTTGCAACACAGTATTATTATTCTTTAACATTAGCAGTGAACATCTGTGGAGAATGGCCAGGGAAAAAATAACAGAAGACTCAAGAGATGTTTTTTGAAGACCAGCACACACATTTAAATGCATGCAGAATCTCATTTAAACTTCTATTTCAAAGATGGGAAAACAACTAAACTAAAGTATGTCTGTAATATAAATCCAGATGAGCATAAAGCCTTGAATAATGACAGATTTTCATTTAGATTGATTAGAATTAATTGCCAATGCAAGGACAGTTGTGTTAAAGGCTCAGGAATAGAAATGTAGACATTGAAAGAGATTTTAGGATTTGTTTTGATACTTTGAATTCTGAGTTGCACAGAAACCTAACTGCTATAATGTCCACTGTTTGAAGTCAAACAGTGTGTAGGCAGACACCGAATTTGCCATGGTAGTTGTAGTTTATTAAAACCTTTTCTTTTATTGTGACCACTTAGATTACAACATCAACACAAGACTGTGCACACCAAAGCATTGAAAGATGTAATGTGTCACGCTGCAGGTGCAGTGTGAGCTTATTTCTAATTTTTTGAAAGGAAGCTACTCTAATGCATTTCTAACAAGAAAGAAAATGCGCTAAGTTGTGCACGTTGAAGCAGTACTGACAATTTGGGTTTTTCAGAGAAAACATTTGAGCAACTTTATTAATAACTTTTCTCCCTGTTCAATATTATACTGAATTTCAAAGGTCAACAATCTTACCTCCATCTGTCATCAGTAATAAGGCTAAATTATTAGAAAGGCGCGTTATTCAGAAAGTGAATTTCATATGTGTTTCTTTGGTTTGAATGATGAGTTTGACAAATCAAGTATCTCTTCAACACTCTTTATTTTGATAATTGGCAGAATTATGGCATATTAACATATCTCATGCAAATTATTCTAGTTTATTAACTTTATTTTCACAAGTTTGGATTGTATAATAGTTCTCCATCTGACAGTTTCAGCAGTGCAGCCAGAAGAATTGCTTGATACAACTTTTATTTTCAATTTGTAATTTGATGAAAGGGCGATAAACATTTATTGGAACATGACATCTGACGGACGTGTCAATCAATTTCAGGAAATATACTGACTTCTACTAATTCATTTTAGCCCATTTATATCTTTGCAGAAAGTATTTAATATGGTGAAGCTCAGATGACATCCTTTCAATATTCTCTTACTGACTGTTGCTCATGCTGTAAATTCTAAACGGCGAATCTGCCTGGGAAGACGGGCCCATTGAGAGTCAGCCGGTGTGCTGCTTGGTTGTGCTAGGTCTTGGCAGGTGCATGAGATGGTGAAGGGCTCTCACCGAGGTGATTAATCAAGGCTGACATTTGGATGGAAATGAGCTAAGTTGGATGGCTTTTCTCAGTAATAAAAGTGCTGCAGAGGAATTGTCCAGTGTACAAAATTTAACTTGCATGACATATTACAATGCAGCCATATATTATTAAATTGCATTTAGATGAATGTAATGAAAACATGAGTCCAAATGGCTAATCTTTTAAGTGAAAATCTGTTCTTGGAATAAGCTGAATAATTACTAGGTAACAGATATTTCACTGAAGTTGTCTGCATCATCTTTGACATTAATTATTTGCAACAGATTGTGCAAATTCCGATATATTAAGGTGAAATAATTAAAAATTGTCAATAGCAAAGGGCACTATGTAATTATGTTTCAATATGTGAGCAAAGTAAGATAACCTGGGTTGTATTGTGTGTCATTAACAACTCGAGGATGCTATATTATCCCATGTCCCATAGTTCCCAATGAATCCCTCCTAAATAGTTAATGTAGTGATGGCTGCCCTTCCTTGGATGTAAATTTTGACCCTCTGGAACTGTTCTCCAGATCACCAATACTTAAGCCAAAGCAATTCCTGGCATCCAGAGTTCCTAAAAACATAAGGAGCATACAAACGTGTTATGCTCAGAAGTTTTTGTCTGAGTGTTTGTCCATACATGTGAAAGTTATTCACTTTTGAATAACTTTGAACTTGTATTGGTCTGTTTATTTATATATATATATATATATATATATATATATACAGGGGTTGGACAATGAAACTGAAACACCTGTCATTTTAGTGTGGGAGGTTTCACGGCTAAATTGGACCAGCCTGGTAGCCAGTCTTCATTGATTGCACATTGCACCAGTAAGAGCAGAGTGTGAAGGTTCAATTAGCAGGGTAAGAGCACAGTTTTGCTCAAAATATTGAAATGCACACAACATTATGGGTGACATACCAGAGTTCAAAAGAGGACACATTGTTGGTGCACGTCTTGCTGGCGCATTAGTGACCAAAACAGCAAGTCTTTGTGATGTATCAAGAGCCACGGTATCCAGGGTAATGTCAGCATACCACCAAGAAGGACGAACCACATCCAACAGGATTAACTGTGGACGCAAGAGGTAGCTGTCTGAAAGGGATGTTCGGGTGCTAACCCGGATTGTATTCAAAAAACATAAAACCAAGGCTGCCCAAATCACGGCAGAATTAAATGTGCACCTCAACTCTCCTGTTTCCACCAGAACTGTCCGTCGGGAGCTCCACAGGGTCAATATACACGGCCGGGCTGCTGTAGCCAAACCTTTGGTCACTCATCCCAATGTCAAACGTCGGTTTCAATGGTGCAAGGAGCGCAAATCTTGGGCTGTAGACAATGTGAAACATGTATTGTTCTCTGATGAGTCCACTTTTACTGTTTTCCCCACATCCGGGAGAGTTACAGTGTGGAGAAGCCCCAAAGAAGTGTACCACCCAGACTGTTGCATGCCCAGAGCGAAGCATGGGGGTGGATCAGTGATGGTTTGGGCTGCCATATCATGGCATTCCCTTGGCCCAATACTTGTGCTAGATGGGGACTACCGAACCATTCTTGAAGACCATGTGCATCCAATGGTTCAAACATTGTATCCTGAAGGCGGTGCCGTGTATCAGGATGATAATGCACCAGTACCCACAGCAAGACTGGTGAAAGATTAGTTTGATGAACATGGAAGTGAAGTTGAACATCTCCCATGGCCTGCACAGTCACCAGTTCTAAATATTATTGAGCCACTTTGGGGTGTTTTGGAGGAGCAAGTCAGGAAGCGTTTTCCTCCACCAGGATCACGTAGTGACCTGGCCACTATCCTGCAAGAAGAATGGCTTAAAATCCCTCTGACCACTGTGCAGGACTTGTATATGTCATTCCCAAGATGAATTGACGCTGTATTGGCTGCAAAAGGAGGCCCTACACCATACTAATAAATTATTGTGGTCTAAAACAAGGTGTTTCAGTTTCATTGTCCAACCCCTGTATATATATATATATATATATATTTAGGTGGTAGGGGTTCGTCCTGTAACCTGTGGGTTGCCGCTTTAAACCCCTGCTCTGTCCATCTCAGTCATGTCCTTGAGCAAGAGACTTCATCCACCTTGTCAGAGGGCCCAGCGGCACCAATTGTATGGCAGTCCCACTTCTGTCAGTCTGGCCCAGGGCAGCTGAAGCTACAATGTAGCCTGTCACTGTCAGTATGTGAATGTGTGTATGAATGGGTGGATGATTGATTGTAGTCCTCATACTTAATAAAGTGCTATACCAGTGCAGGCAATCACAAAAATGGAAAGTGATCAGTTGTAACTTTAAATATTGATTATTGATTGCATCAAACTCTACAAGTGAATGTTATGCTAATTTGATGAATTTATGTGTTTGAGATCACTGGAGCACAGGTGGTTAGGAAGAATGGTATTGTTGATTGGTACTAGTAACATTGTGTCCGATATCTCAGAAAATATTTTGGCAATCACAGAAGAGCATCCGACCCTAGAAAACCTTATCATACACTTTGGAGCCATGGATGATGTAGCTAAAAAAAATTCAGAAGTGTTGAAGGAGGATTTCATTTGTCTGCTGAATAGAGTTGGAGGTCTCTATACCAAGGTGTTTCTCAGCGGACCCTTCTGTGATCTCTGATCTTCTGTGGAGGTGAGATTTTTTTATTTCCTTTTAAAGCAAAATGGTTCTGTTTGAACAAGCCAGGAGCCAGATGTTTCACATCTAATCTCTTCTATTCAATAAATATTCCGCCAGCAGCCTTGACCTTCAGCAGAAAACATGGAGTTTCGACAACAATGATAACGCTGCCACCAACAGCTCCTACAGGGATAGAGCAGTTGCCTGAGAGAGAGAGTTCATCACAAAAGGTCTCCCCTCTGAATTCCACAGGAGAAGTAGACCCTCCCAAACCTTCCTCACCCCAGACCCCAACCCAGACGGCACAGAACTCTGCCCTCTCTCCACTGAGCCCGGCATTTGCTGTACTGTACTTCACTGACAACATGAAAGAAGTTTTTAAGATTGGGACCCATATGACTCTGACATCCTCTCCATTCAACACCCCCTATGGCCGAAGCCCTGCTACTAAACCAACATCTTCCAAAAGTCGCAAAGTCCCACCACTACCTAATCTATCTTCTTCAAATCAAGACCTTTAAATCACTTCTCAGTGATACAGTCTGGGCCCCAATGGTAACTCTATCATAAATAATATTTTCGAGGAAAAACTTGGGCCCCTTATGGGCCCCAAGATTGTTATAAAATCTCTGTGCTTATACGTGACAGAAAGAACAAAGCTAAAAGTATAAGAGAAAATAATAAACAATCAAACTTAAAAGCCATAAACTGTCAGGTACTACCAGACACAGAGTTAATATCAGCAACTAAGTCATATAAACTGGCTTTATTGAACATTAGATCTCTGTCAGGAAAATCATTTTTAATCAATGACTTCATTATTTACCATACTCTTGATGTTATGTTTTTAACAGAAACATGGTTACGTGAATTTAATGAAGCACTTATTCTGATAGTGTCAACGTCTCCGAACTACAATTTTATTTGTGAGAGTAGACAGCAAAGAAAAGGTGGAGGGGTGGCCGCAGGGGCATGTTTAGGGTCTCAAAACATTGGGGGCTTTAGCCCAAATCCAAAATATTTAGATATCAATAAGACAATTTATAAGTAATTTAAAATTAAAATAATATAGGACATATTGTACCAGTTCTCTGTCTCGGCTGGTTTTAGACTGAATGTAAATTATTGTGAATCAAACAAAAAAGGTTTGCAATAATTTTACTTTTTATTTTTGTTAGAAGCTGAATGAAGGACAAGAAGAAACAGAGTTTAGGCCTGATGAAAAACCATTTTGCTGAAGCAAATAATGACACATTTTGAGGTATTTAGAAAAGAACTTAATCTGAATTTTTGCTGACAAAAGTTTTTCTTAAACTCAGAGATGTTTACTTTGGGCCTGATAAATGTGCTTCTTTGGTCATCTACATAAATTACCTTTTTAAGCGTTACATTCTCATCAAAGTGTTCCACTCCTGAGGCTCCATTGTCTTTATTCTTATATTTCAAAAAAGGAAAGTGGTATAAAGTTGATTTTCCTAAATCTTAGTCAATTGGTAAAATCCTAAAACACATTTATTTTATTATGCCAAGAGCTTTTGAAACAGTCAGTCATTTTCTACCGCTTATTCCATAGTGGGTCGCGGGGGAGCTGGTGCCTATCCCCAGCAGTCTATGGCAAGAGGCGGGGTACACCCTGGACAGGTCGTCAGTCCATCGCAGGGAAACACACAAACAACCACGCACACACTCATTCATACACCTAAGGGCAATTTAGAGAGACCAATTAACCTAACAGGCATGTCTTTGGACTGTGGGAGACATGCAAACTCCATGCAGAAAGACCCCTGGCCAGGAATTGAACCCAGGACCTTCTTGCTGCAAGGCAACAGTGCTACCAACTGCGCCACCAGCTGTGCAGCCCAGCTTTCGAAACATTTTATTAAAATTGTTCCTTCTTTTATGAACCTTTTCTCTTTTATCGCCATCTTTTCAGCCCTTCATCCCACGTCTGCCAAAAATAATAAATGAAACATTTTAAAACACAGTCTTTTGTTCTGCACTGAGCATGTGAGACATTAGTGCAGTTCTTACTATTAAACACTTTGAGAGGAAAGGGTGTTAAGTTGTGGTGTTTAAAATCTAGCATAGAGCCTCATCCTTGACCTTATCAGTACTAATATTACAGTTATTAATAACTGTATACATATGGTATGTATGTCTCACCTTCAGTAAAACTGTATCCTTGTTTAATTAGTGTAGTTTATATAGTATTTCATGTGTAATTACGAAAAATAAAATAGTTAACTAATCAATGGTCCACCTGTGATTAATTGCTATGATTTATTCCTTAATTATGCTGCATCTTTAAAGCCAGATCTGTATGTTTAGAATCAGCACAGAAGAAATGAAAGAGAAGAGGGAGGCTTACTTTTGCTCTTTCCACTTCGTCTTACTGGAACCACGAGATATTTTCCAGGTTTACTGAGCAACACTTTTTTTCTGTCTACTTGTAGAACTAGACTATAAGACGGCTGCAGCAATGAGATCAATGTGTTGATCTGAAGGACCTTTTAATGAGTGGTACGTGATTATATGGAACACAATTTAAAAAATCTGATTGTTTTTAAATAAAAATGTGAAGTCCAATACCATTTTGTGGCTGCATCTTTTTAATACTTCTAAATTTCTTCTATCAAGAATTCCAAGGCTATTCAGAAAACATCCGGGGCTTCCGCCCCGGAAGCCTAGGTCTAACTACGCGCCTGGGTGGCCGCTTTGTTTAAAGATTCACTGAAGTATAAAAAGGTATTTCTGGGCAAATTTGACTCTTTTCAATATATGGCTCTCAAGGTTAAGAGTCCAGTCCAAACCATGTGAAATTTTGGTTTGACTCAACATGTTAAACCGCAAATTCACAAACAGGGACATATTTTGGACTTGATCATCACTAAGGGCATTAACATTTGTCCGTAACTGATGTTGCCCTATCTGACCACTTTTCTGTTGTTTTTGAAAGCATCATCTCCAATGACTCAGTTAGCCAAGGGGACACGATAAGAAAATGCATCTTTAAGGACAGTGCTGTTGAAAGCTTTAAACAGATTTACTCTTCTACCTCCACTTTGCCCTGTCACACTGTAGATGAGCTGGTAGACAACTTTCATTCTAAAATCTCAGTCATCATTGATTCAATTGCTCCAATTAAAGTGAAGGTCATTTCTGGAAAGAAAATGTCTCTGCGGAGAAGTGCTCCACCAGTCAGAAGTAAAAAATGGGAGTGTTGAAAAGCTGAATGCAGGTGGCGAAAGACTGGATGCCGGGTTCACTATAACATCTTTAAAGAGGGACTCCACAGATATAACTTGCAACAGAAAAATGTGAGAGAATCTTTCTTTTCTGAGGTCATCAGCAAAAACATCACAATGCTCGTGTCTTATTTGTCACAGTCGACAGCTTAACAAACCCTTCTGTAACAATAGCATCTGAACTCCACTATACCAGGGCTTGCAATGAATTTCCTAACTTCTTCACTGAAAAAACCCAAAAGATCAGAATGTTAGTCTGCACATCCACGTCAACTCCAGTCCCAAAGTTGTCTACAACTAGAACTGATTTTGATAAAATTTTCCAATTTCACCAAATAAACTACAAAAACTTAGAAGAAATTGTACAGCAACTAAGCTCTTCTTCCTGCTGTCTCGATGTTGTACAAACAGCTTTCTTTAAAAAAGCTTTGACTGTCATAATGTCAGGTTCTTTTCCCTCAGGCCCTAAAGACAGTAATTATCAAACCGCTATTGAAAAAGAGCAACTTGGACAACTGCTACTGCAGTATTACAGGCCTATCTCAAACCTCCCCTTCATCAGTAAGATAACTGAAAAAGCTGTGTTTATGCAGTTAAACAACTTCCTAACAATGACCAGCCGCTTCGATGTCTTCCAGTCAGGCTTCCATGCTCACCACAGTACAGAGACTGCCCTTGTCAAGGTGTTCAATGACATCCATATAAATGCAGACTGTGGATGAACCACAGTGCTGGTATTATTAGACCTTAGTGCAGCATTCGACACTGTTGATCACTCCATTTAATTAGAGCACCTGGAAAACTAGGTCTACCTTTCTGGAACAAAACTCGATTGGTTTAAATCCTGCTTGAAGGACAGATACTTTTTTGTGTCAGTAGGTAACTTTACATCAGAGACCACAAAAATCGCATGTGGCGTTCCCCATGGATCCATCTTTGACCCCTCCTATTCAATACCTACATGCTCCACCTAACTCAGATTATAATAAACAACATAAGTTATCATAACTATGCAGACGACACACAGCTATACATTACAATGTCACCAGGTGACTATGAACCCATTTAAGCGCTTGGTGAATGCTTGTAGGAAATCAATGCATGGATGTGCCAAATTTTTCTCTAGCTGAATCAAAACAAAACTCAAGTAATCAGTTTTGGACCAAAGGAAGAGCGTTTAAAAGTTATCACACAGCTTGAGTTAATACAGCTAGGTCGGCGTTCTATCACCTAAAAAGCATCTCCAGGATTAAAGGACTAATGTCTCAGCAGTACCTCAGGAATTCATCCGTTCATCTTTAGTAGAATTGATTACTGCAACGGTGTCTTCACAAGTCTGCTTAAAAAAAAATTGATCAGACAGCTGCTGTTGATCCAGAATGCTGCTGCTTGTGTCCTCACTGAAACTAAGAATGTAGGGCACATCACCCCAGTTTTAAAGTCCTTACACTGGCTCCCCGTATCTCAAAGAATAGACTTTATAATGCGTCTGTTAGTCTATAAATCACTGAATGGCTTAGCACCAAAATACATTACAAACTTGTTGTCAGTGTATCAACCACCCAGACCTCTCAGGTCTTCTGGCTCAAATCTACTCTGCATACCCAGAACCGAACATGGAGAAGTAGCTTTTAGTTCTTGTGCTCCACTAATTATGACTAAAGTCCTAAAAAACTGTAAAAGCCCTGAAACACTAAGTTGCTTTAAATGAAGATTAAGAACTTATTTGTTTAGAGTGGCCTTTGACTGTTTGACATTATTAGTTAGTTTTTCAGTCTAACTTTTCTTTCATTTTCTTATCAATCATTTTAATTATTCATTTTTATTCTCTTTAATTATTTGTGTTCGTTAATTATTTAATTACCTTTATGCCACTGTAATGTAATTTTCCTATTATGTCTCTTTTTCTGTGCAGCACTTCGAATTGTCTTGCTGCTGAAATGTGCTATATAAATAAACTTGCCTTGCCTTGCCCCTGCTCAAGCCAGTGCATGTCCAGGCTCGTCTGAGGTTTGCCAAGACCATCTGGATGATCCAGAAGAAGAATGGGAGAAGTTCATGTGGTCTGATGAGACAAAAATAGATCTTTTGGGTCTAAACTCCACTTGCTGTGTTTGGAGGAACAAAAAGGATGAGTACAACCCCAAGAACATCATCCCTACCGTGAAGCATGGAGTTGAAAACATCATTCTTTGGGGATACTTTTCTGCAAAGGGGACAGGATGACTGCACCGTAGTGAGGGGAGGATGGATGGGGCCATGTATTGGGAGATCTTAGCCAACAACTTCCTTCCCTCAGTAAGGGCATTGAAGATGGGTCGTGGCTGGGTCTTCCAGCATGACAACGACCCGAAGCACACAACCAGGGCAACTAAAGACTGGCTCAGTAAGAAGCATCGCAAGGTCCTGGAGTGGCCAGTCTCCAGACCTGAACCCAATTGAAAATCTTTGGAAGGAGCTGAAAGCGCATATTGCCCAGCAGCCTCAAAACCTAAAAGATCTGGAGAATATTTGCATGGAGGAGCAGTCTAAAATCCCTGCTGCAGTGTGTTCAAACCTCGTCAAGAACTATAGGAACAGTCTGATATCTGTAATTGCAAACAATGTGTCTGTACCTAATATTAAGTTTTGTTTTTCTGATGTATCAAATACTTATGTCAGGCAATAAAATGCTAATTAATAGCTTAAAAATCACACAATGTGGTTTTCTGGACTGTTGTTTTAGATTCTGTCCCTCACAGTTGAAAAGTACCTATGATAAAAATGTATGATTCTACACAGAGAGTTTGGTCCATATTGACATGATAGCATCAGACAGATGCTGCAGATTTGTCGGCTGCACATCCATGATGCAAATCTCCCATTCCACCACATCCCAAAGGTGCTTTATTGGATTGAGAAATGGTGACTGTGGAGGCCATTTGAGTACAGTGAACTCATTGTCATGTTCTAGAAACCAGTCTGAGATGATTCGTGCTTTTTGACATAGCACGTTATCCTGCTGGAAGTAACCATCAGAAGATGGGTACACTGTGGTCATAAAGGGATGGACATGGTCAGCAACAATACTCAGGAAGGCTGTGGCATTGACACGATGCTCAGTTGGTACTAAGGGGCCCAAAGTGTGCCAAGAAAATATCCCCCACACCATTAAATCACCAGGCAGGATGGATCCATGCTTTCATGTTGTTGACACCAAATTCTGACCCTACCATCCTAATGTTGCAGCAGAAATTGAGACTCATCAGACCAGGCAACATGTTTCCAATCTTCTTTTGTCCAATTTTGGTGAGCCTGTGCGAATTGTAGCATCGGTTTCCTGTTCTTAACTGACAGGAGTGGCACCCGGTGTGGTCTTCTGCTGCTGTAGCCCATCCGCCTCAAGGTTCGATGTGTTGTGCATTCAGAGATGCTCTTCTGCATGCCTTGGTTGTAACAACTGGTTATTTGAGTTACGGTTGCCTCTCTATCAGCTCCAACCAGTCTGGCCATTCTCCTCTGACCTCTGGCATCAACGAGGCATTTGCGCCCACAGAACTGCCGCTCACTGGATATTTTCTCTTTTTTAAACCATTCTCTGTAAACCCTAGAGATGGTAGTGCATGAAAATGTGATTGGCTGATTAGAAATTTGCGTTAAGGAGCAGTTGGACAGGTGTACCTAATAAAGTGGCGGCCAGTGTACCTATCTATCTATCTATCTATCTATCTATCTATCTATATATATATATATATATATATATATATATATATATAATTTTTTTTTATTTATATACATGTTTTTTATAAAAAGAAAGAAAAAGTAAAACTTAATAAATACATACAACTTATAAAACACTAAAGGTAAAAAAAAAAACTAAAACTATAAACATGCAAAAACATAAGCAGCGAGTAATAAAATCTATATTAGTAAAAAACAATGTAATTGACACTGATGATCATAATTATTAACTTAATCAACAATTAAATAATATGAGTTATTTAGAAGTTTCTAAAATTTAAATAAAGTGATATCAAATAGATACACATTTCAACAGAATAGATGGACCTTGCTTTGCTTTGCTGTTTAAAACATCCAAACTCTTAGCTGCCCCCAGGTCTTCAGGAAGGCTATTTTACAGCTGAGGATCACACTAACACACTACAAAAAATGTCTCAATCTGTGTTTTAGTTTTCAATCTATATACCAGCACAAGACCCTTTTCCACAAGGTGTGAGGGGCTTGGAGGGGCTGTATGACAAAAGCAAATCTGATTAATAGGATGGACTAAATACCAGTAGGATAGCTTAAAATCAAATTTAAAACAGACAGGTAGCCATTTTTAAACATTATTTTTAAATTACTGTGTTGCTTTCTGCTCCTGAATTCTGAAAGTAGCTATAGTGGAGCTATAGTTGTTTTAGGATAACCAGAAAAGAGAGCATTACAATGATCTATTCTATGAGTTACAAAAGCGTGGAGTGACGTCTCTGCATTCAACTGCGAGAGAGATGGTCCCACCCTTGCAATATTCTTGATGATCAAATGCTTTTTTGTAGCATTTTTAATGTGGTTTGTGAAACTCAAGTTGGTTTCAAATATAACAGCTTTTCTGACTTGATCTGAAGGGTTAATTGCCAAGGTTATAGTTGGACTGTGAGTTTTTTTGTCTCAGCATGTCCTAAACTAAAAATTTATTTTTGTCCTAAATGAGCTGAAGTAAAATTCGTTCCCTGTATCTCCAATATTCTCCAAAATATTTTATTGATTGTCAATTTGTATGTAAGAAAACGCCTCAAATAAGGATTCTGTCATACTTAGCTAGAACAGTAGAGAGAAAATCAGAAAATTCAAAAATAAAAGTTTGAAATTAAGGTCTCTCTCTTGTTAGGAATTAATCACGTATTTAAGCTGTTAAGGAGTTTGATTTGTAAGCATCAAAATAGTTAAAGGTAGTTTAACCAAGATGCTATTCTAGGCATCTTGTTTTTAGATGTTTTCTGACCTTTTTTATATATTGTTATACAGCTGATGTTTAAAAGACAATTTAACCTACTTAATATTAGTTGGCTACAGTTCACAAAGTTACTAATAAAGCTTTGTATCTCAGTTGGAGACCAGGATAGACCGCTATTATTTTAAAAACTCAGTTTTGTTGCTGACACATCCTATTAACTTTTTTATTACCTCAGCAACCAATCAACAGTCAGTATCATATCACTCATTTATCATTTTTCAATACCTACTTAATCCTTGCAGGGCCACAGGGGAGCTGGTCCCTACCTCTTTGGGGTAGGAAGCAGGGTACGTCTTGGACAGTCAATCACAGGCCAGGGACATAAAAACGTAAAACCTGGTATAGAGTATTATTTTCTAAAACTCTTTTTTAAAATACATTGCTTTATCTTTAGTGCAAAAAAAAATAATTGTGGCTGACAGTGTAGGCTAGACTAGAAAATATGATTAATTTCAAATCCATACTCTTGCTAATAAAATAATTTATTGCTGTGCTTTTTAAGGTAAAAAGCACAATTATGTGTCAGACTGACATGGGCTGGTGAGTAAAAGGATTACGGGTTTGTTTTGCATATACAGCAGTTGTTAACTGACATCAGCACCACCAAAACCTGAGTTTCACGAATCAATTTAAAAACCCTGGAAAGTAATTTGCTCAGACTGATGTGTAACCTCCTGGCCCATCAGAATGCTGAAAAAGTACATTGGATTGCATTGGTATTATTATTATTATTATTTTTACATACATATTCCCTGAAATATAAGACCACTTACCAAATATTGTAAATGAGTGTGGCTATAAACAAAGTGATTCAAAAGGGTACATTTTTATATGTTTTCGGTATGCTTCAATCAAGAAAAATAAAATTGTAGGATTTTTGCTTTTACTTTGGTAAGCAGTAAACAAAGAAAGTTGGGAACTGAGTGGAGATTTAGTTGGATTTCTTTCAATGAATAAAGTTGCATAAGCAGACATACCCGGTGCCTAGATAGATATATTATACAACAATATAATTTGAAAATGTTGATGTTTAGAAACCTTTGAATAAGACTGTGCCCATATTTGAGAAAATGGTGTTTAAATCTCTTTGTAGTTGTTTGATATTCCAACAGCCTAGTATCCCAGCTGTACCTGTATGCAGCATGCGCAGCACATCAACGGGGATTACTGTGACTTGCATCTCACAAGATGTATGGAGTTTGCGCTGATTGTATGCTACAGTTAGCCGGATTTGGACTTTACCTGATTTTCTTCAGTATCTATGATCTTAAAAGTTTGGCTTTAAGTTGCTTCAGGTGAGTAATTCAGATAAGGGTAGAGTGAGCTACTGTATCTACATTAATGTTGTTAAAAAAAGTTGTAGTTTTGGTATAAATTTGCACTACAGAACGGTATTTTCGGTACAAATACATACCGTTTGTACTTACCATTTGTATATATTTAAAAACCCTTAAATTTTGCATGTCTTGGCGATGATCTTCAAATGGAAAGCACTTGGTACCACAACAGACCGGTAAAGAGAGGGCTGCCCACCAAAGCTCACAGACCAGGCAAGGAGGGCTTTAATCAGAGAGGCAGCACAAAAAACCAAAGGTAACCCTAAATGAGTTGCAGAGTTCCACAGCAGAGACTGGAGTGTCTGTCCATAGGGCCACAATAAGCTGTACACATTGAGCTGAGCTTTATGGAAGAGTGGCCAGAAAAAAGCCATTTTGCCTTGAGAAGTGGGCAAAACGTCCAATAGTAAGATGTGGTAAGCTCATAGAGACTTATCCAAAGCGACTTGCAGCTGTAGTGACCACAAAAGGTAGCTCTGCAAAGTACTGACTTTAAGGTGGGGGAACAGTTTTGCACTCTGAATTTCTAATTTGTTGTTTGCTCCACAATAATTCTAAGTTGTAGGCATATTTTGTAAATGAAATGGTGGAAACTCAATCCATTTTAATTGCTGGTTGTGAGGCAACAAACAGGAAAAATGCCAAGGGGTGAATACTTTTGCGAAGCACTGTATATTACAAAATATTGGGTCAGTTGTTTGTGTTTTAAGAACATAATATAAGCACAAGTACAAAATAGCTTGTCTTAATACTGTATATTTGATTAAATCCCAGAATCACACTGAAAACTGAAGCAGCCTGGAAGCAGCTTTGTGTTCCTGAATTAAAATAATTTTCTGCATGTTAAAGCACCATGAAATTGGTTCTGATTTTAAGCAGGTCCCTGTAACACAGTTTTTAGAGAGGAATGCTAATCAGAAAACTCTTAAAGTCCAGCCACCACGGACCACGGAGATGCATGACGAATTGAATCTCCTCATGAGGAGGGTTTTTAATTCTTTAATGTCTTTATTTTGTGTGTGTGTTTTACTTGTGATATTTATCCAACATAATATATATATATATATATGTATATATATATGACTATAATCTTGTCATAAAGATTGTAAGTCATTTGTCTAAATTACAGTGGTTAATTCCTTTCCATTATATTTGTACTATAGTAAATGCAAGGTTATTACATATTTCCATCTTAAAATAAGCAAATTAAGAAAAAAAAACCCAGGCATTACACAAACCTCTTTACTGCATTTCAAACATTCTATTTGACATGTACAATGTTGTTAGCAGAATTGCAGTGCACTCACCTTCCTTTAAAAGGACATTAACAAAGGTAATGGGAATACAGAAATGGACAACAATATTTTGTAAATAATTAGGACACAAATGGATGACTGATTCGTGTTTAATAACACAATGTTTTCCATAAAGTGCCTTAAAATAAAGTTATGCTGACTTAATAGCCAAGAAAGTGTCCCCCCATTCAAACAGTCTTAATTTCATTGACTAAATCAATGTTGATAGTATTTTGGCAATGGAATTTCGAAAAAAAGAAAAAAAAAATTTAAACTTACTTTAGAATGTTGAGAACTATAGTCAAAATTGACAAAATTTTCCTCAACAAATTTAAAAAGGAGCCTAAATTATTGGAATAATAAAATGAAAATAAAATCAATCTATTGTCTTCATCTGCTTATCCATACATGATTATGGGTTGATTGGCACCTATCTCCAGCCCATGTTGGGTGAAATGTGGGGTGAACCTTGGAGAGGTCACCAATAGGACTTATACCTCATGAGCAGGAAAAGATTTAATTCATGTATCCAACAGAGGTAGCTGTCACATGTCTCAAGCAACAATTCTCCTGGCAGTCTGCAACAACACACTGGAGTGAGGCAAAAATCTTTGATAGGAGGCAGAAAAGGGCCGATGTGTGGGAACATTTTACATGTTTAGCGGCAATATCCAGCAAAAGCAGAACAAGCTTGAAAAGACAACAGGAAGCACGGTGATCAATAAAGATGTACATAGGTAGGTATGCTTGACTCTTATATCTTGAACTACAGGATTGTACAAGGCTTTAATCTAAAAGTATGATTGGCTGTAGAGTGAATGATATTCTTGTCTACTTAGCTGCATGAAAATGATCTAAATAAAGACGCAAACTATTTAAAAGTGAAATCTTCCAAGGACAATAGAATCTGGCCTTCTTTTGTGACTAGTCCTGATGAAAAGACTGTTCTGATTATCATAGCTCCTGTCAGCTTCATGCACTTCAGCTGTCAGGAAAGTTGTTATAGCTATCAGCTTCATGCAGCATTATGGTAACTTCTCAACTGTGTGATTTCATAGTGCCAATCAGCCAATAACCTGATTTAAAGGATAAATTGTTAACTGTTTAATAACTGTAGTAGATGGTAATACGTTCCCTGTCTCTGTCTTGTAGGTCACAGAAGACCTCAGATTGTCCTGGAGAACAGGATACACAGAAAGTGGCAGTATTTCAACAGAATATTTAAGTATTTTTGCTAAAATGCTACAAAATTTAGTTTAGAGAGTAGCAAAAACCTAATGCAAAATAGACTGGTTGCAAAAAGTTTTTTTTTCACTGCAGTGAAGATGTGGATTTTGAGATGCAGACAAAAGATAAGATGAGTGTCACATATAAAGCTGACCAAAGTAGTCTGAATGATAAATACTGAGAAGCTAAAGTCCAAAAACGTAATAAGATTAACTTCCTTATTCTTGGCAAATATTTGTAAGGTTAAATAATTTTTGAAGGTTTATACATTTTTGCCTTAGCATGTTTATACTTCCTGTTTCTCACATGCTATTTAGAGAGGATCTTTCTCCTTAACAATTTCCTACTAGAAAATTTCTTAAAAAAACATTCCACAGCAACATGGCACTTGCAGAATGCAAAACATTTATATACATTTATTGTTCAAATAGAACAGTCCTGATAACAATGCTGCTATTAAAATGTACTGTCAAATTCCACTGCTTGCAAGGTTTGATTAGATTTAAAAAGCAAATAGATGCCAATGGTCACCCTGATTTTGTACATCCAACAGTATATAACTTGTATTATAAAATTGTTTTGTGTACCATTTACTCAAGATCTTTTTGACCTTCTGGAAAGCCAAGTGTTGTCAGGATTTTCAGGATAAAAATTTAGAAACAAAGTCAATTACTGAATTCACTGCTCATGACGTGACTAGAGCGATTGTCAGTGTGTTTCTCTTTCTTCCAAAAAAAAAACAACTTGTCAATATCAAGGCCTGTCAATTGATTATAATATTTATTCATGAGTAATCACATGAATGTCCAGAGTTAACTCATGATTAGTCAGAAATGAATCGCAATATTTTTTCATAATGTTTGAAATATCAATTTACTTTAACATAATAATTATGATATTATAATATCAGTTTAAGCACTGGGGTGGACAAATGTACTTTTTATGCAAGTGTATGTTTATTATAATTGCAACAATACCAAACATGGCATTTATCAAGAATATTCTAAAGGTACTTTCACAAAATAAATTGTAAGTTCTCTTATGTATATAGTACCACACATAGTATTTTACTTATCATGGAGGAAAATTAACAAATACAACAGATTTTAAGTGGGAATTAAACAAGAAAACAAATTACAAAGTACAATTAATGAAATTAAACATTGGGGAGTGTAATACAGAATTAAGATTCATTCTATAAAGTTATGTTAGAATAAGACTTATTTTTTGTGCTGTTTTCACATGTTTTATTTGTTTGATGGAAACCCCTAAAAACATCAGAAAGGTCTGACTTTTTCAGAGAAAACTGAGCCTTATGATCATGATTATGTTTTTCTGAGGCAGATTTACTTGCCAGCGCTTATCAAATACAAAAATCTTCAAAGTCTGCAGAACGTTTACATATTATCTTAGATTAACAGACTTTAACACTGCTGTTAAGAGTAAATAATTTTTGAGTCAGGACAGATGTAATAGGCTACACATGGTATAATTTCTCACGTCTTTGTTGCTTTTGCATGTATCATTTTTTGTTGTTTATTGTTCAAAGAAGGTTCATGTTGCTTCAGTAGTGAAAAAGTGCATGTGAAATCACTCTTTGCGACATTTTTTTTCTTTACAACTGTACCAAACTCCAAATGTTCTCTGTTTCTCTCCTTCTAAGTCGCTATCCAGGGGTGCCCACAGCTGCTCTCAGCACGCCGAGTAGGGGAGTTGGACAGTAGGCGGGACAGAATGGAACTGTCTCCATGACTTTTTGAAAGGAAAATATACTTTTTTAGCCCTTAAATACATTTTGTTGTGTAGTTGAAGTCTCTATGAGTGCAGAAAAGTTGAATTTAGTCTCTCCATGTGCTGTGTGGGTATTTTTATATTCTGTTTGGGTCATATTTTTCAGTGCTTTCAGTTTTCTCTATCCTTTATTACTTTTTTTTTTTAACTGTTACATCACAGTATTTGCTGCGGAACAGCTAAACAAGGTCATGGACTTACGGGCTGACCAATCACGTATCCGCCATTTTAAATTTTCCTTGCGATTTTGTAGTCCAAGCTCATGTATGCCGACGCTGCAAGTGGATAAGTCTAGATGTTCGGTTGTTGGGTTAACCCACACAATTCATTACACTGTCCCCCAGCATCAGAATCTCTTCAAGGTGCCTGGTTAAATTTTATTTTTCATGTAAATGTTCCCACATCAGTGGGGAAATTCCTATTTCCGCCCTTAAAGGACTAGTGCCTTCAGCAACCTCCGCCAGTATCAAGAAGGATTTGCTAAAACATTTCATCTGATTAAGGGGTCAGTTCCTTCTGTCTATGGAAACGACGGACACAGCAAAGCGGTAAACTGTAAATAACGCTAAAATGACAACAAACATTTTTTTAGGCATGAATTTATTGTGGGTTGATATGACATCCTGGCAATTGTTTTAAAAGCAGTAGCATTGTGCCTTCTGCTTATGTTAGTGCTGTTTGCTCGCTTTTAGCTCCTGGAATACATAACTGTACTGTGTGTTTTAAATAGTATTATTACATACATGATTTTGCATTGTTTTTACAGTTTTCATTTCGTTTCTGTGCCGCTAGATAATCGCTGTTATCAAACTACAAAAATGGCCAAACAGGGTGGAGTGGAGCTTCTTTGACCTGAAGGGGGGTGGGGTGTGAAGGGCCTCAGTAGCATATAAAGAGACCGCACCAAAACCAGTTGCTCTCAGGCTCACCTCAGAACAGGACTAAAAGAAGAGCCTGTGGAGCTACAATAACAAAGTATTCAGACCAAAGCATTGCAGTTCCACTTTATTTAGACCACAACTGGATGATTTAAGTGTGAAAAGGAAGGATTTAAAAGCATGATATGTCCCCTGTAAGAAACAGATGAAACATGAAGCTAAATAACATTCAAACTACAATGCAGACGAGGTCCAAAAAGAAGTAGTGTACTTTTTTTTTCACTACAAGTCCTCAAATGCAGCATGCTAGGTACACTTGACTAATACTTGGCTGACAACTGATGGCTAAAAGAAACAGCAAGACCTAAGTGAAGCTAGGTCAGAAATAGCTGTAAGTCTGAACATGAGCATAGATATGCATACTATTGCTAAATGTAAAAAAAATAACAATTGTTTAAAACATTGTCTAACCTGCAAGCGTTATGTGAGCATCATCCTGCTATCTCTTCTTTCTTCTCTTTTCTGCAATCGACTCTTGATGCCTTTTGGAGGCCATGTCCAAACACAGCTGTGAGGCATAATTGAACAGACCACAGGGATGTGGGGGAGGGGGGCACCATGGGAGAGACTGGAAAGAGCTCCATGTTTTTCTTGAGCAAATATTTTTGTTTTGAATTATTTATATATAATAACATGCTTTACAAAATTTTATTTTAAATATGTTGTTGTTATGATGATTTTTCATGAGCCTGATTTAAGCCCCCAATAATCCTTTGAGTATGTGTGATGCGCTTTGGTGGAGTTCTGGCACTGCTTATGATATAAGCAAACCTATATTGTTCAGAATGTCCTGAAACCTTAAACACTTTGTGGTCCCAGCAAGTGCACCTTCTCACTATGTTTCATGTCATCAGTCACAACAAAGTACCTACAAACAATACAATGCATGATGAGCAAGAAGTGAAAAAGAAACCACATAGTATCAATAGGTTTTCTTTTCCAACAATTATCAAATATCCATGTGGTATATTACCCGTGGATAGATTTTGATAAAGAGCATCAAATATCACGTCAAGAAAGCACCAGATAATGTGTGGTGGATTTCCTCCTGAAGTCCAGCACACTAAAACAACAATAAGAAGAGGGAGAAAGGTCTAGTACTAGTGTGCATCACAGCCACTATCCGGAAAGACAAAGATTTGGGAGTACATTAAGAACATGGCCCTAAACATTGGATTGCTAAGTAAAGGCCTCAGGTAGCAGAAACAAAATAAAAAAACAGAGAGAAGAAAGAAGGGCAGCCATTATGGAGGCATAACCTGCTGCTTGGTATGTGCTACCTACAGAATGAAGAAGTGGATGATGTCAAGAAGTTCTGGTGGACAGAAAAGACTGGTCAGAGGGACAACCTTAAGTGCCTAACCATGATAAAAAAGAATAATTAAGGCTTATTCCTACTACAAAAGATCCCCAGGTGTAGAGTACTCCAAGATGTTCCTGAGACTCATAGCAGTTATGGTAAGACGCAGACTGTGAACAGCAGTTGTGGACTACACTGACTTACATCATATTCAAGTTGTTAAAAGTAGATGGATTACATATGTTCCAAAATCCAAATGCTTAATTCCTACAAAGATTGTACCAAAAGAAGGGGCTAAGATCATATGGAACTTCCAGAATAATAAACTATTAATGTGTGATCAGTGTCACATATTGGTCGAAAAACTGTAAATGAAAGTGGAAGTGATATTATTATTAACTCAGAGATAACAACATCATATAGAACAACATACAGCTTGACAATTACTAAAGGTTTTAAAAATATCAAAAACTAGAAGGTTGAAAACAAGGTAGACTTCTAAGAATTTTTCAGTCGTCTTCCACAAACCAGAGGGGTTCGGCTGCTGCTGCTTGTTTTAATGAGAACAAACCACCAGAAGTGCTAATACATAGTTCGTACCTGTAATTTTGGTGCTATGCCCAAAATAGCTATATTGAACTCAGGGATAGTTGGAAACGTTTGACTTTCAAAGATGAAATGCTGAATTCAGGGGCGTCTTAATTGTATTTCCAACTGGGATCCTAGGTAGTACATTTCTGTACCAATATCATGTAACTTAAGGTGATATTCAAGGAAATTCAAACATCTGAATGGGTGGGTGTTTTTATTACTCATTTAGAACTTTTGCAACAATGTCAGAAAGTTTTTGCTCCTGTTTCTAAATTTTAATTTTTTTTTATAATTTTTTTCTTCTTTATTATTTCTTAAGTATACTTTCAACATTGTGACTTTTTGTAAGTCTTGTAGTGTTCTAGATACGTTTTGAAATATGTTTTTACAGGTCTCGGTTAAGAACTGAGAATTAGTTTTTAGAATACTCGTATAAATAAAGGTTTAATCAGGGCAATATATATCCTGGAAATAGTTAATATTAAAATAGAACATTAAAATTATTTATGCATCTAGTCACATTGATAGGAGTTCACAGGAGTGAAAGTACACTTAGCACTAGTTTTGAAAGAAAGCCTCACAGATGATTGTTACCATAGAGACCCCACCTTCTAAATTTAAATCCAACAAACATATGTGGTGGAATGGGATATCCTAACAGGGTGAGAGGAAGAAAAAACAGCTGAACATGTGTCAATGCCTTTGAGTTAAGACTGGAAAGTAAGGTTTTGGAAAAAAATATTCTACATGTAGTAGATTTCAAAGTGTAATATGTGGGTTTACTAGACACAAGACATCTTCAATGTAACTCCATCTGAATCCATATGATTGGATGAAACACATATGTTGCATAAAAGCAACATTCTACTTGTTCCACTAAACTGAGATAGAAATTTGCTGTGCATCATCATACTTTTGATGTAAAATAATTTGTCTATTTCTGATTCATTTATTAACCAAAATGTTTGGTCAAATATTGGTATTTGCAAAAAAAAAAATGTTTGACTTTTTTTTTAATGACTATCACCACTAGTACAAACAGTCCAATCCATTTTATTTATAAAGCACATTTAAAAACAAATTGTTTGAACCAAAGTGCTGTACAGTACTTAAATGTAAAATCAGGACACAAAAAAATAAAATAGTGAAAAAGCACACAACAAACTGTAGCAAATAAAATGACAAGAACAGACCAACTCACTGTGTCAAAGGCCACTGAAAATAGGTTTGTTTTTAAGAGAGACTCAAAAACAGTAAAAGAAGAGGCCTGTCTGATATTTAATGGCAACTTGTTCCATAATATTGGTACCAGAACTGAAAAAGCCCGATCTCCTCTAAGTTTTTGCCTAGTTTTTGGTACAGTCAGTACAAGCTTTTCAAATGATCTAAGAGCCCTTGGTGAAACAAGGTTGAACCAAATCAGAGGGGTATGGAGAAGCAAGGCCATTTAGACATTTAAAGCCTATGAGTAGAATTTTAAAATCAATTCTTTGGTGCACAGGCAGTCAGCGGAATGAAGACAGAGTGGGAGAGATGTCTTTGTGTTTGCTTTTTCGTTTTAAGAGTTGGGCAGCAGCATTCAGAACAAGCTGAAGGCATAAAGAAGAGGCCTGGCTGATCCCAGTATAAAATGAATTACAGTGATCTAGACGTGTTGTGATAAATGCAAACATAACTCAATAACTCATTTTCCAAAGTGTACAGACGGCATTTAAAAAAATAGTTTTAACAAGCTAAGCTACACAAAACAAAGCAACCAAACATAACATGAAAGCTAAATTCTGTTGATTTGCCAAATTTTGCAGTTTAAATGTTGCAAAGCGGGCTGTACAATACGGCAGTTGGTAGCACTGTTGCCTTGCAGCAAAAGGTTCTGAGTTCAACTCCCTAAAAGGGATATTTTTTCTGGCTTCCTCCCACAGTCTAATAACATGACTATTAGGTTAACTGGTCTCTCTAAATTGCCCTTAGGTGTAAATGGGTGTGTGCATGTTTTGTTGTCCTGTGTGTCTATGTGTTGCCCTGCGATGGACTGGCAAACTGTCCAAAGTGTACCCTTCCTCTCATCCAAAGACTGCTGGATATAGGCACCAGCTCCCCCATGACCCTGTACAGAAGAAGAGCGTATAGAAAATGGATGGATAGATGTTACAAAGCGTAGTCTCTTTAATTTTTAATCACATTACAGATCATGTCCTCCTATACATCCATCATGTTTGCAGTCATCCCAAGTCTACGTTACATTAAGATCTTTCAAAAGACAGTGTATTTCCCTCGCCCCTACAGTAAAGTGTGTCCTCTTTTTACCCACAGCCATTCTGTTCTGCTCTGATTCTGCAGGAGCAGGGGGGATGTCTCCAAAAGCAGCAGCATATGTCACCAGATGCCACTGGAACTCCTGAAGAGTGCATATGAGCAGACTTACATTTTGACTAAAATCAGAATAGTCTGCATTGTTTAATATTATTATTATCATACACTCCAAACAAACCCTTTTTACACTTACACTACAGTGAGGAAAATGAGTTGAGGCAATGTTAAAAATTGTGCATTAATCACATAAACATTTTTCAGTTCAAAATATCCTCAGTGGTTTATGTGCTGGTTGCATATGGGTGGATGCACTGTCAATGCTGAATATTATCAGTTGAAGGATTATTGGGGGCTTATAGTGCTACTTGTTGATATTTTATGACTATCTCACCGATGATCTAATCTGAAAACAATTCGAAGTAAATGTAGGTTATGTATTTTGTATATCTGCATTTCTTTCTCTAATTCTAAATTCAGATTGTGATGAATATAAAGAAAAGTTTTTCCTCTAACAATATGGGTGAACAATTCTCTTTATTAGGATTTCTCCATGACCTCAATCAAATAATGATATATCCTCATATATTATATATAACCCTCATAAATTGTATTCCCTAGAATCGCCTGAGTAATAAATGTCCATGATAAAAAGTATGAAAATATGAGCTATGGGGAAACTGAGGATACTCAAAATACTTAAATTTTGATTCTTTCTAAAATAGTGTGTGTGTGTGTGTGTGTGTGTGTGTGTTTGTGTGTGGGGGACTGTGTGGTGGGTGGGGTCTTTTCCATCCACCTTCCCCCTGTGAGTGTGTGCTGAAGGTCTTCCCCCTCCTCTTTCAGCCTATTTGCTGTCTGATTACAATCAGTAAAGACCACAGAAAGATTTTGTGTGTTTGTATGTGTGCATGCATGGTTGTTTCAGTGTGGGAAAGGTTTGGAATGAAAGCAGGTGCTTACAGTAACAAAAATAATGAATCCTATTTGATTTCTTTTTCAAGCACCAACAGTGGCTGTGGCAATGACGGCCTCCTCTGCCTGATCGCCTCATTAAAGAGCCATAAAGCAGTTTGACACTCACATGATGCCAATCCATCACAGCCTGGCTACTTCTGATGGGGGGAAACCTCTAGGGGAGGAAGGATGCAACGGCTGGGAGAAAGAAAAAAAAAAGTACATGTCAAACTGAGCTGTCGTCTGGTGAGCCGAGATGCCAACACCCCCGAGGCAGCAGTGCTGGATCCAGATCCAGTAACCGACTAACATGTCCCACTCATGAGCGAGGCAATTAGTAGGAGCCCCTGTGGATAGTACATTCCTCTCCCAGTGATTATTTCTCTCACCCCCCAGCCTTCTTCCCTTCTCTTTCTCTATGTCTTCGCTTCTCTTACAATTCGTTTGCTAACTCACCAGTCCAGTGCCTATGATTCTGCCATCAACACATTTCACCGGATCAGTCATATTTTCCAGCAAACTTGCATGGCCTGTTCTTGTTAATTTGTTCACAATCACTCTACGTATCTACTGTATGCAGGATAATGAAAAAGATCTGAAATGTAATTGGAAAGAGGCAATCTGAAGAGGAAATACAACAACTTCTGCTACTATTAATACTACTACTACTACCACTACCACCACCACCACCACCACTACTACCACTACCACCACCACCACTACTACTACTAATAATAAAAATAGTAATTATTATTATTATTATTAACAATAGGACTGCACAATCAAATTCAGAAAGCAAATGTTGGAACTTAGGTTGGGGACTTATACTCCAGTTGGAAGAACAATTCAATTCAATTCAGTTTATTTATATAGCGCCGATTCACAACACATGTCGTCTCAAGGCACTTCACAAAAGTCAGGTACATGAATTACAATTAATCCGAATCATTGAACAGTCTAGTCAGATTCTGTTATTTATTCAAATTGGATAAAAAGTTTTTCTATCTAAGGAAAGGAAACCCAGCAGATTGCATCCAGTCAGTGACTTGCAGCATTCACTCCTCCCGGATGAACATTTAGAGACAGTGGACAGTCACTGGCGTTGACTTTGCAGCAATCCCTCATACTGAGCATGCATGTAGCGACAGTGGAGAGGAAAAACTCCCTTTTAACAGGAAGAAACCTCCAGCGGAACCAGGCTCAGTGTGAGCGGCCATCTGCCATGACCGACTGGGGGTTAGAGAGAACAGAGCAGAGACACAAAGAGAACAAAGAAGCACTGATCCAGAAGTACTTTCTATGGGAAGGAAAAGGTAAATGTTAATGGATGTAGCTCCTTTAGTCGTTTCACCTAGAAAGAAAGAACAGATAAACTCTGAGCCAGTTTTCAAGTTTAGAGTCTGAAGAGAGCACATAGAGTTAGTTTCAGTAAAAGCTCAGTCAGTAGCTATGTCTAGGAGAGAGAAAGGGTTAAACACTGAAAGACAGGGCCATGTGGATCATCGGTACAGGGTGAGCATTAAGTTGTTGCCAGCAGAAGCTTGGAGGATTCCCCTCTCCAGAAAGGTGTCACAGGTAGACACAGAGTCAGGCCAGGTGTAGCTTCTAGGAAGAGAAAAGAGAGAGAACAAAGTTAAAAGCTGAAATAACAGCAAATAATGCAATGTTCAATGGTTAGGATTAATTGTAATTTATGTACCTGAGTTTTGTGAAGTGCCTTGAGACAACATCTGTTGTGAATTAGCACTATATAAATAAAACTAAATTGAATTGAATTAAACTCCTGCATTCGGCACCGTTAGCACGCCTGCATTCGTTAGCGACTTGTCAACTGTAGTCAGCAATATGGGAGAAGAAATGTCGGCAACAACTGCGATGTTATGATACAAACAGCTGGATGTGGTTTTAATATATTCATGAAAGTTTACATATTGAGAAATAAATATGTTAAATTGAAAAGTTTTGGGGGCTGCACGGTTGCCTTGCAGCAAGAAGGTCCTGGGTTCGACTCCTGGCCGGGGTTCTTTCTGCATGGACTTTCCATGTTCTCCCCGTACATGCGTGGGTTTTCTCTGGGTACTCCGGCTTCCTCCCACAGTCCAAAGACATGCCTGTTAGGTTAATTGGTCTTTCTAAATTGTCCTTAGTTGTGTGAATGAGTGTGTGCATGGTTGTTTGGGTGCGATGGACTGGCGACCTGTCCAGGGTGTACCCCGCCTCCCGCCCATAGACTGCTGGAAATAGGTACCAGCTTCCCCGCGACCCACTATGGAAGAAGCGGTATAGAAAATGACTGACTGACAAAAATTTTGAGATTTTATTACTAAACGAATTAACACTTGTTACCACATAAGCACATACAAAAGTACCAAAAACAGGTACTGTTGAGTACCGATACTGATTCCCCGGTACGAGGTATCGGTACCGTATCGGTTCAAATGTGAAAGGTACCCATCCCTACTCCTGTGCTGTCAAGGTCTCATATTTCTGTAAAGATAATCCTGCTGCACTCACAATGAGTTTATAAACCAAATCAGCTAATTAGAGGGATTAACACATCAGTCGTCTGACACGCTTGTAAGTTTTACACCACTCCAAGGGTTTATTTACTTTTCCAACAAGCTCTGATGTGACAGGTTTGTAGGCCTACTACAAATAAGGGAGCTATTACCAATAGTAACTTCACAGATCCTCACTTAAAACAATCCTAATTTATCATTTAATCTGAAAAAATAACTTTGTTATACCTGTCTCTTTTCTGCTTGAGCAAAATAAAACATTCTTGTCCCCTGTGCAGAGTAAATGCAAAAAAGAGAATTTCATGCTATGAAGGGTGAATCAAAAATGAAAACTGGGTTATTGAGAGTAAAATTATGGGTCACATTTAATAAACAAACATTGCAGAGCCTGCAGGAAAAAAAAGCTTTCCCTGCTGTTCCACGCTGATACAACAGGATTATTGTACTTGGAAAAACAATGAGAGTCCTTTTACCCCAGGGCTGAACATGCTGTGATATTAATAAGTGTCCTTCATCATTTCCCAGTGTGAGAGCTTGTTAACCTATGTACCATACTCTATCTATTGTTAAGAAAAAAAAAAAACAGAATCACCAAAATGACAGATTTGTTTGGTATGTACAGTGAAGTGAAGGCATCAAACAAATAACATTTTACTAGAAATGTAAAACAAAAATCATTGAGTGAAGAATTTAGGTCATACTTCAGTGAAAGCGTATATGCATTTATAAAAAGTAACTGATATTCTGTTATCCAATATCAGTTTAGTTTTAATGTTTTATTCCTGAAAAATACATATTAAGAATGTTGATAGAATTGCTCAGCCAATTAGCAGTATTCAAGAACACATGACCAACTGTACCCTGTAGCCTGTTTTGCCAGTGGTGTTAAGTAAGAGGTTTAAGCCAAGTAGTTGACATGAAGGGACATTCTTTCAACATTTTTGCTGATGAGTTAAAACATTGTCATCTCTTTTTAGAAACAAAATAATATATAAATGTCTTGCTGTACAAAGTTTACATAATACTTAATACTGTTCCGCTCCTACACCAAGAGGTGCACTCGCCGTCGTACAGTCAGCCTTTAATGTTTTCCAGAACAACTTAGTTTTAAACTAGTTCTAAATGCATATAAATCCAAGCTGATGTTGTTCTCAAACTCAAAGGCAAAGTCATTTGACCTTTCAGGATTCACCCTTTTTTTACTCATTCAGACTGAACTAGTACTACAAAACAAACATTTATGTAACATAATAGTGTAGACCGTGGTCTTTCCATGGTACCACATATTGAGCAATTTAAGAAACTAAAATTAAAAGTGGAGTTCAATGGCTCATCACACATCTCAAAGCTTTAACAAATAATTGGTTGTTATAGGCCCAGGTTGACCAGTCCTCCCAATAAAATTTGTTGATGAAATCACTAGTATTATTTTAATTTAAAAGGCTATTCTGGGTTAGGGTTAGAACCTGGGAAGAAAGAATTTTATGTTTGCTTTTGTGGCTTTTTGGAATTTCTACAAAGTGGTGTATTTTTGGGTAATTTAAAGGGTTTTATGGCACAGTCTATTAGGTCAAACTGTTTTCTGTGATTGCCACACCAATTTCAATGAGCTACTACAGTGCATTGCAAAAGTATTAACCTGCCTTGACTTTATGTATTTTGTTACATTTCAGCCTGTAATTTAAAATATTTTTAATCTTAATTTATGTGATGGATCTTCACAAAATATTTCAAGTTGGTGAAGTGGAATGAGAAAAATAAATATAAAAAAAGTATTAAAAAAAAAGAAACAACTGAAAACTGACATATGCATATGTAACCACTCCCTTCGCTATGAAGCCCCTAAAATGTTTTGGTGCAATTTCCTTCAAAAGTCGCATGACTAGTACAGTGAAACCCATCTGTGTGCAAGCTAAGTGTCACATGATCGGTCAGTATAAACACACCTTTTCTGAAAGGGCCAGAGGCTGCAACACCACTAAGCAAGAGGCCTCACACCATAAAAACCAATGAGGATGCAGAAAAACCAAGGACGAACAAGTTAGGAACAAAGTTGTTGAGAAGTTCAAGTTAGGGTGAGGTTAAAAAAAATAAATCTAAACTTATGATGTTCGCCCAGAGCATCATCAAATCCATCGATCCGTTTTTTAAACCCGCTTCTTCCTTACAGGATTGTGGGGGAGCTGGTGCCCATCTCCAACAGTCTATGGGCGAAAGGCAAGGAACACCCTAGACAGGTCGTTAGTCCAACACAGGGCAACACAGAGACACACAGGACAAACAAGCACGCACACACTTACTCGCACCTAAGGGCAATTTAGAGAGACCAATTAACCTAACAGTCATGTTTTTGGACTGTGGGAGGAAGCTGGAGTACCAAAACTCTCAGACTGTCCAAGAAAGGCATTAATCAGATAGTACAGAGACCAAAGCTAAATTTTGTGTGTGGCCACACTTTAAAGAGCTGTTCAAAAGTGAAAAGCATCCAACATGAAGGAGCTGGATGAGTTTTGCCTTGATGAATGGACAAAAAACCTGGTATCAAGATGTGGCAAGCTCATAGAGACATATCCAAAGTGACTTGCAGCTATAATTGCTGCCAAAGGTGGCTCTACAAAGTACTAACTTTAGGGGGTGAACAGTTATGCACATCGAAGTTTTCTTTTATTTTGTCTAATTAGTTGTTTGCTTTACAATAAAAAATACATCTTCAATGTTGTAGACATGTTCTGTTTCTTAAATGGTGCAAACTGAAACAATCTATTTTAATTCCAGGTTGTGAGACAACAAAACATGAAAAATGCCAAGGGGGTGAATAGTATTACAAGGCGCTGTATGATGATTGATTTATGTTTGTCATTTTGTAGCTCTGCTAGTTAATAACAAAATGTGTAACGTGTAGCAAATTCTGACAATTCTGTTTAAAAGGAGAGTATAAATATAATCGGTAAAGTAAAGATAAAAAAGCTAATATTTAAGTTTAAGTTAACTTAAAGTCTCAGGATCTGAAAAACAGTTTTTATAAAAGACATTTGACCAGCTTTTGCATAGAACTCCCTAGAATGAAACCTTAATTTGTGACATATTTTACCCGCTAGAATTTTAGTCATCAAAATTTTGCCATACCATGTTAGAAGATCATAGCATTAAAGTCTGCATCAGAAAGTAAAACATACATATCTTGCTCTTGAATGTTGGAGAGTATTACACTCTGCCAGTTCTTCATTTGGTTAGACAAGACACTTACCACTCCCCCAGCCCAGTCTCCCCTGCTGCAACCCCCCTTATCTTCAATGGCTCCCTGATTTTCTTTCTAGAACTTCATACCTCTCAGTCAGCTCTCAGCCATCACCCACCCCCTCTGCTTCATAGTACTCCATCCCACATCCCTCCTACCCCACTACCACCCTGTCCCTTTCAACACTTCAGGTGAGGAACGAGCTGCGAAAGGATGCAGGTCCAGATGGCATGAGCTCCAGGCTTCTGAGGTGCTTCGCAGATCAACTGTGTGACATCATAGGATACATGTTCAACATGAGCATGAAGTGGGGGAAAGTACCAAAGCTGTGGAAGACCTCCTGTGTGGTACCAGTGCCCAAGACTGCACATCTTAAGGAACTCAGCAGCTACAAGCTAGAAGCACTGACTTCTTATCGAATGAAGACCCTTGAGCGGTTGGTCCTCAACCATCTTCACCTCCTGGTGAGGTTTTCATTGGATCTGATGCAGTTCGCCTACCAGCCTAGAATTGGGGTGGATGAAGCCATCATTAGGAAGGCGAGCTCTTTCCAAGGATGCCCCATTGACCCAGTGCAAGTGATGGGAGACAGAAGGATTTTAGCAAAAATAAACTCCCTGTTGGACAATGTATCTCACCTCATGCATGAATCTGTTGCAGAACTGAAAAGCTCTAGTGAAAAGTGCTTTCAGTTACCATTCATGCATGCACGGAGAGAACATGCAAAATCCATGCAGAAAGACCCTTAGGATTCGAACCCAGGATCTTCTTGCTGCAAGACCACAGTGCAACCAACTGTTCCACCGTGCACCCCAAATTGAACAATTGCCCTCTGAGAGGGGACATGTCATGCTTTTAAATCCTTCCTTTTCACAAATAAATTATTCAATTGTGGGCTATACAATGTGGAACTGCAATACTTTAGTCTGGATTTCTTGTTATTGTAGCTCCACAGGCCCCTCTTTTACCCCTGTTCTGAGGTGCGTCTGAGAGCAATTAATTTTGGTGCAGTCCTTTTAAATGATATTCAGGCACATCACACCCTATCCCCCTCCACCCATTTGGCAATTTTTGTAGTTTGATAGCAGAGATGGATTTTTGTACTGGTGCTTAAACAACACAAAAACCTCAAAACAATGCAAAACTGTTTATGTAATAATATTATTCAAAACACAGTATGGCTTAGTCCTCGAGGATCTAAAAGCAAACACACTCTAACATAAGGAGAAGGCTCGATGCTACCGCTATCAAAACAATGACCAGCATGTCACTTCCTCAATTTAAAGAAATTCAGGAAGTGATGAGACAAAAGTAATTCTGGAATGTGTTATAAAGCATTTTCTAGGGCTTTGCAACTCCAACAAAACGCAGTAACAACCGTTATTCACAAATGGAGAAAACATAAGACAGTGCCGAACCTTCCCATATGTGGCCTGCCAACCACAAATACTCCAAGAGTGTTATATTGCGTAGGTGTTTGGGTTTTGGCTCTGTTGTGTACTTGTTTTCACCACCTCCCTATCTTTATGCTGTGTTATATACTGATCTTGCCATACTTAAGTTATTTTTTGTGTTCATTATTGTTAGTAAGATGTTGCCATATAGGTTCATTCATTTAGTTTTGTTTTTTACTTCTACTTGTATTCTGTTCCCTCTGCCTTCTAGTTTAATCTCCAAGGTTAGTATTTGTTTACCCCTTGATTAAGTGTTTTCTTGTGTCTTAGTTCAGCTCCCTCTGTATTAATCTCCCTCCCTCAGTCTCACTGCTTATCTTCTGCCTCAACTGCTCCATATAGTATCCGGATTAGGAAACCTGTATCCAATGTCATTGTCACACTTCTCTCAGTATTTAGGTTCTATGTTGGTCATTGTTCTTAGCTGGAACCTCCCGTTAGTATGGCAGTCATTTCCCGTTTTCTCCCTGTTTTCCACCTGTGACTCTGCCTGTGCTCCACGTCCTGTTCTCCTTGTGTTGTAAGTTTCCTATTATCATTCAAACATCAAAATGCTTATCCCATGTTCCTATCTGTGCTTGTGTCCTACTCCTAAACCACAAAACATGACAAAAAAGTGCATCCACAACTTTTATTAAACACTGAATACTAACCAACAAATAACCAACACAATAGGCTTTCCTAATTTTTCCTATGTTTTCTCGACCCCTCAGTTCTTATTGATGTTTCACAACAATCACTCAGTGTATTGCATTAAGTAGACAGCATGACGTTTCTTTCCCTTTTACTGTCCCAGTGGTGTGAGTGTAGCACACTATTAACATAATTAGCAGAGGTTTGCTGGTTTATCAGTGTATTTTGCTATATTTATGTGCAAATCCCATGTCCTGGAAACTAGAGTGGAACTAATGCTACTAAGACCTTACATGTACGCAATGAATAATTCCTTAATCCAGTAACCAGTTAGCAGGGAAGTCTTTATACAACACTGTGGAAACTTTATTCAAGGCTCTCCAGCCCACAGATCTTTTGAAATGCAATCAGATTTAAGTGTCTACTTGAAACCTTGTGTTTTTTGCTAAGTTTGGAACATCAGATAATGTAGAGATCAAGAAACACACTCAAGTTTAACAAAAAGGCAGCTGGTTGTTCTAAATGTGTTCAAAATGGCATTATTAATCCACTAGAACAATAAAAAGAAGTGAAATGAAATTAGCGCATCACAAATTAAAGTACAGGGTGTCTTCATACTCCCCCAAACTAAATACTTAAAATCATACATCCAGAGACAAACTTATGTGCAAAGTTAATAACTAAACAAGTAGCAAATTCTGACAAAAAAAAGAGAGAGACAGCACAGAGACCAAAGGTAATCCTGAAGGTGTTGTAGAAGTCCACAGCAGAGACTGGAGTATCTGTCCATAGGACCACAATGAGCCATACATGCAGTAGGGCTGGACTTTATGGAAGAGGCACCAGAAAAAGCGTTAAAAATAAGAAGGCACATTTTGAGTTAAATTTTGTCAAAAAAAACAGTGTTCTTAAGTTAAAGAACATGTGCCATATCACAAGCCAGTCAATTGTTGAACTGTAGTGAATCTCCTGACCTTAAGCAGATTAAATTAAATAAATGCATTTTGGTTTCTAAAGCATTTCTATTCAACAGCACAAAAATATGTTTGAAAACATGCAGCTTAACTGTGCTCGTTGCACCAAGCTTGATGGGAAGGTCTAACCAAATCAGTGATAAAATAAAGAGAGCAAAGGAGGATTGGTTCTTTTTGACTGAACACACTGTGATATATTCATCAACACAGCTGAAACCATGCAAGAAGGGCCATGGATAGCTGAACCATTTTTACTCACAAGCCATATAGAGATGCTTTTGTAAAAGTTATCTGCCAACGCTGTTCAAAAGAAAGAGAGAGCGAGATGGAGTCACCTCCCACATGGAATCAGTCAAAGTAGTATTGATCACCCTTGCCTCCATTTCAGCTGGATAGTTAAAACTGATTCAGGCACCGGAACTTAAGTTAATTCTTAAGGATTTGCCTTCTATAACAAGAGAGTGACATGATCAATGCAAATTATCTCACTCTCTTGTGCTACAAAAGCCAGCACTCCTATAGTCAGTTTATTTGTCATTGTGTTACTGTAGATCTGCTTTATAGATGCCTTTTTGACACCCTCTGTCCTGTAAATTGGACAGTGATATTAATTGATTACCATATCAAAGATTCTTTTGTGCCTAAATTAATAAATGTCATTCTTTAAATGGATTACTAGGATTGATCTGTATGTAAATAGAAGATGATCACCCATAACACGATGAAATGAGAGCCTAATCTTTAGAGTATCAAATAAATAATGATCATATTACATGGATAAGATGTCATGAAACAGGAAATGAATATATCTTCGCACTCTGGAACTGAGGACTGAAGAGGCCTGTATGGAGTCACACATTATCTTTGACTGTCTTATCTTTTTCGAAGTCTTAACTATCTAACTAACTGGTTGTCTTTTACAGAAAACTACAAGTATAATCAAAGAAAAATGTAAGATGATTTTCCGTTTACATGCAATGAAGAGGGGTAATGTTAATGTTAATGTTAATCAATTGTGAAAATTAAGTGATGGTTTTTTTTAGCTGTAACTGGTTTAAGAGCAAAAAGCAGAGAAATACTGTTAGAAAGCTTTAGGCTGAGCAGATAAGGAGGGCACCATGGTCTGGGAGCGAGAAGTGGCAGAGTCATAACATCAGGAAGGGAGGGGCAGAGGAGAGCCAGCTTCACGGGAACTGGGCATGGATGGAAGGTCAACAAGCAAGCTCAAGTCATAACAAGGATGGGAGCGAGAAACGAGAAACCAGGTGCACGCTGTTTTTCGTCAGTCTGAAGTTCGAAAAACGTGCAAAAGTCATGGCACCAGGATGGGAGCTGGAGTCGTGAAGGTCGAAAAACAGGCAAAAGTCATAACACAGGGAGCCAGCTGTGGGCTGTTTATGACTCTGTCTACGGAGGCTGGGAGACAGCACCGAAAAGTCACGGTGACGACGTCACTCAACGATGGGAAAGCTTGCCCGGCAACAGGGGATGAGCAGTGAGGCTATCTGCACTATAAAAACTGTGCCAAAGAAAAAACGGGGTTGTTTCCTCACGGAAGACCAGCGAACAAGATCGGACGGAGAAAGAAGCTACAGATTAATCAGAAGACCGGAGACGAAGCCCCGCTGACAAATTCTGCATTGTAAAGAGGATCAACCCGTGTGCTCTGAGAAGAGCTGCAACTCAAAATTGAGAATCTGAATTTCTCTGTTGCATTTTTACCAAGACAACTGAAGTGAACTTGGTCAGTGAACAACTGATTGCTCTAAGTTTCAGGCTACTGGAAGTCCTGAACCAACCTCAAAGGTTTCCTTCAACTATTCAGCCCCTGGAAGCTCCCGACTTTTGAAACATATGTCCTTTCCCGATACCAGCTTATACAGATTTTCCAGTAAACCTGGAGTCCGGACCCGTTGGATGGAGAGCTGGATTGAGCAATCCCCTTAGAAATAGGGAAATAGGAGGGAGGGGTTAGCTCATCGGAACAACGAAAGTAGCTAGGTTGAACTTCAGGGTGAGCTTCACGCTAAAACAACACACGAAAGGAAATATCTGAAATATCACTCAACACTGACCTAATTAAAATAAATAAACAAAATGACAATTACTTACCTCCCTAACTAAAATAAACAGGAGAAAACAGGTACCAAACTTCAATGGCAGCTCACCCCTACATCATTGCGTGGTGCATTAGACAATGCAGCCCCCTTAAAAAAGAAGGAAATTATTCATAGGAGGCAGGCTCCCTGGTTTAATTCAGAGCTGCGTACTTTTTAAAAGCCCCCAAAATTTGAAAATTGGAGCGAAATGGTGCTCTACACAACTAGAGGATTCCTACAAAAATCTGAAAAAATAGCATACTGTTGTATAAAAAAACTTCACCAAGCCAGAACAGCTTATTTCTCATCCTTAATAGAAGGAAAAAAAATAATCCTAGGGTTTTTTTTTTAATACAGTTGCTAACTTACACAGAGTCATAGCTCTTTTGAGCCATCCATTTCCCTTAGCTCTCAGCAGTCATGACTTTTGGGATTTTTCCAAAAAAAAAAATTGATTCTATTAAAAGAAAATCTTTGACATATTCCCGAAGATGATTACTTCATCTCAACAAGTGAGACAACATTGGAAGTAACTGTAGAACCTGATCTGTGCTTAGACTGCTTTTTATCCCTTGAGCTTCCTGAGTTATCAGAAATATTAGCTTCATCTAAACCTCAACTTGTATGTTAACCCCAATCCCAACCAAAATTATTTAAGGAAGTGTTCCCCTGATACCAGCCCCATTTAGATATGATTAATTTTCCTTAGTAAATGGGTATGTACCACAAGCTTTTAAAAGGTAGCTGTAAAATTAACCTTTTCTTAAGAAACCTTGGCTTGATCGAGATGCTTAATAAAAAAATAGACCGATATCCAATCTTCCTTTTTATCTAAAATTCTTGAGAAAAAATTGCTAATCAAATGTGTGAGCATTTACACAGCAATGACCTGTTTGAAGAGTTTTCAGTCAGGTTTCAGAGCTCATCATAGCACTGAAACAGCTCTGCTGAAAGTCACTAATGATTTTTCTTTTGCCTCAGATAATGGAACTTGTGTCTGTACTGGTTCTGTTAGATCTCATTTGCTTTTGATACAGTCGATCAAAATTCTCTTGAAAGGCTGGAAATGCTGTAGGGATCAGGGAACAGCGCTAGGGGGTTTAAAATTTTTTGTCTGACAGATTCCGTTTGTTCATGTAAATGATAAATTATCTTTAAACTCCAGGGTTAATTGTGGGGTACCCCACAGGGGTTCAGTACTTGGCCATTCCTTTTCTATATATATGCTTCCAATTGGTCAAATTATCAGGCAGCATAGAAAAAATTTTTTATTTTTACGCTGATGACACTCAGCTTTACGTACCAAAAATCCTGATGAGCCCAACCAGTTAGACTACAAGCATGTCTTGAAGACATAAAAAACTTGGATGACTTTAAATTTTCTGCTTCTAAATTCAGACAAGACAGAAGTTGTTGTCTTTGGGGAAGTCTTTAAAAAAGAAACTGCTTAGTCAATCACTTAACCTGGATGGCATTAAATTGACCTCCGATAATAAAGTAAAAAAACCTTGGTGTTATTTTTGACCAGGACATTTCATTTAAATCCCATATTAAACAGGTTTCTAGGATTTCCTTTTTTCATCTCCAGAACATTGCCAAAATTAGAAATATCCTGTCCAGGATTGATGCTGAAAAACTAGTCCATGCATTTGTTACTTCAAGGCTGGACTATTGTAATTCTTTACTATCAGGATGTCCACAAAATGCAGTTAAAAGCCTTCAGCTGATTCAAAATGCTGCAGCAAGAGTTCTGATGAAAGTTAAAAAGAAATATCATATTTCTCATACTTTAGCTTCCCTTCATTGGCTCCCTGTTAAATCCAGAATAGAATTTAAAATTCTCCTCCTCACATATAAAGCCCTTAATGATTTAGCTCCATCATACATCAGAGATCTGATTGTTCCATACGTTCCTAACAGAGCCCGTCGTTCTCAGACTGCAGGTTTACTGGTGGTTCCTAGAGTCTCTAGAAGCAGAATGGGAGGCAGATCCTTTAGTTATCAGGCTCCTCTCTTGTGGAACCAGCTTCCAGTTTTAGTCCGTGAGGCGGACACCCTGTCTACTTTTAAGGCTAGGCTTAAAACTTTCCTTTTTGATAAAGCTTATAGTTAGAGTGGCTTAGGTTATCCTGAGCTATCTTCCTTATTTTAGCTCCGTCTTCTTCTCCCCTTGTTGGATGGAGTAAGGGGGAGTCAGGTTTAGCCTAAACCGGCTCAGTTATGGTTGAGGTGCAAACACACCCTCCATTTCTGCTACCTGTATGACCCCCTCTCTTTCCCAATGGTTATGGTCAATCTGACAGAGAGAGGTATCCGTTGTGGTTTTTAGTATAACAATGGCCATCAGTGGGCTCTAGATGGACAACCTGCCTACTTTTAAGGCTAGGTTTAAAACTTTCCTTTTTGATAAAGCTTATAGTTAGAGTGGCTTAGGTTATCCTGAGCTATCTCTGTAGTTATGCTGCTATAGGCTTAGGCTGCTGGAGGACATAATGACGATTTTCACCCTCTTCACTACTTTCTCACACTACTCTTCAATTTTGTATTATTTGCTGTTATTTCAGCTTTTAACTTTGTTCTCTCTCTTTTCTCTTCCTAGAAGCTACACCTGGCCTGACTCTGTGTCTACCTGTAACACCTTTCTGGAGAGGGTCACGTCCTAGCTTTTCTGCTGGGGCAACAACACAGTATGGTCCTGTCTTTCAGTGTTTAACACCTTTTCTCTCTCTAGACATAGCTATTGACTGAGCTTTTACTGTAACTAACTCTATGTGCTCTCTTTCAGACTCTAACCTTGAAACTGGCTCAGAGTTTATCTGTTCTTTCCTTTCTAGTTGAAACGACTAAAAGGAGCTACATCCACTAACATTTACTTTCCTTCCCATAGAAAGTACTTCTGGATCAGTGCTTCTGAGTCTTTTTGTGTCTCTGCTCTGTTCTCTCAAAACCCAGTCGTTTCGTGGCAGATGGCCGCTCACACTGAGCCTGGTTCTGGTTTCTGCTGGAGGTTTTCTTCCTGTTAAAGGGAGTTTTTCCTTCTCCACTGTTGCTACATGCATGCTCAGTATGAGGGATTGCTGCAAAGTCAACGCCAGTGACTGTCCCACTGTCTCTAAATGCTCATCCAGGAAGGAGTGAATGCTGCAAAGTCACTGACTGGATGCAATCTGCTGGGTTTCCTTAGATAGAAAAACTTTTTTTGACACAATTTGAATAAATAAAGAATCTGGCTCCACTGTTCAATGAATTAGGTTATTGGAATGTTGTACCTGACTTTTGTGAAGTGCCTTGAGACGACGTGTTGTGAATTGGCGCTATATAAATAAACTGAATTGAAATTGAAACTGAACTCATCTGGTTTCTGTCTTTTTATCTGTTGTTCCTTGTGCATTTGGTGTATCGTGGTAACTGTAGTATTTGTAGCTTCTGTGTTTTTCCAGGTTTTCATTCTGATATGTTTTAGTGATAGTTTTCTGTGTTTCAGGATTTATGTAGAGTGATGCAGGAAGAGTTTATCTCTTGATTGCAGAAGGAGATGTTACTCTGCTCTCTGCACCCCCCCAGCTGTCCCTCATCTTCTCATTAACACACCTGTATAGCATCCAGTAAACAGGCTCCCCAGTATAAATAGCTCATGGTTTCCCCAGTCAGGCTCAGAGTCTCTTGTTGTTCCTCTTATGAACTGTTGTTTTGGGTATTACTCATTTTGAGTAAAAGCTATTTATCTTTTCATGTTTTCATGTCTTCACTTCCCCATTCATGACACAACCTGTTCATGGCATCTTCTTGTTATTTCCATTTTCTCCCAAAATAAATTAGCTTGTTTTTCCATTATGTTGTACATGATAAGTGTCCCTTACATCACAATAACCTGCCATTTAATAATGACTGAGCACCTTTTACATCCCCAGTACCTGGTGTATCTAGCAGAAAACATCTAAGCTTTTGCCTACCTGACCAGATCTGAAACAGAGTGAAGTGACCATGCTAGGCAGCATAACCCCCACCTCCAGCATACCTGGCTGGAGGTGATGCAGGGAGGGTTTATCTCTTGATTGCAGAGGTAAATGTTAGCCTGCTGGAGGAGGAGTCACCTGAATGACCAGTTAGAGTTTAATGTGTCTTTAACAGCTGACAATAAAAGTGTCCCACAGAGAAATCAAAGCTGGTTAATAAACTGTCTGGAATACAAATATTTAATAGATTCACTTTTTTAAATAACTGAAGACATTTTATCTCAGCATAAAACAGTCCAGTTCTGTTCTGTATCAGTCCTGTGGTTGAAGTGGGTGTTTGCTGCTGGTGTGCACCGGTTGATCTGGTTTCTCATATTTAATCTGCGTTTAATTTTTTCACCAGATTTCACCTTATTAAAACACACAATTTAAAACGCTTTTTGTCTGTTTGGAAACAACGTAGGGATGTTGTCAGTTGTTTTAAAACTACAGCTCTTCAGACCGGACCTTAAACAGCAGGGCCTGGTCAGTTAAAAGGAGGCAACAAGACTTCCTGTTGGGCTCTTAGAATCAAGCCTATCATGGAAAACCAGGATGTTGGAATGTTTTTCCTGCTAAATGTTCAGAGGCACCTCAAAGCAGAACATGTAACCGGCATGCACTGAGAAAGAGAATTCAGTATTTTTAAAATCCTGTTTACATCCCCGTGTCCTAGTAAATATTCTCTATAGTCGCCCCAGTGGGACTCCAGCACGCAGCAGGAGCTTGAGCCACTAAGCAGAGATTTTGCACCATGTCAGAAATGGGATTTATGGTTACTTTGTGTTCTTCTACTCATTTTCCTGTTTCACTGCCGCACTTTTTGATCTGTTTAACCAAATAAGAAGGATTTTATGTTTTAGGTTTTATTTTGCAGCTGAAGTGTTTTTATCAAATTAAAATGTTCCAGTTAAAGTTTTTACGATTTATCGAAGAAAAACATTGCATTCATTTTACAGAACTGATAACATGAGACAAAGAGCCTCCGTTATCCGAACACAAAGACAGAAGAAACACTGCAATGACACAACGTGTTAGGAATCGGTAGAATTCCTGCAGCTACAGCCTCAGCTTTCCTCCCATCTTTCTTTGGTTTTCTCACCTGGTTATTCATGGATCACACAGAATGCGCATACCTTCCACTTGCAACATGCTATTCGTCTGTCAACAAGCAGCAACAAAGACAGCCTGCAGCTATCTAGCATCTCTCTGTATGAACTGTTTTACAATTCTTCGGATACTGTTACGACTTGCGTTATGTGGGACCCCAGAATGCAGACGAGTAGGCAGCATGACGGTAGGTGAAAACGTTATCAATAAACCAAAAAACTCACTCATCAGAAGAAGGCAGGAAACAAACAGAAGCCAGGCTGGCTAGACAGGATTGTCATGGGTCCACAAAACAAGACATGAGCTGAGAACAAGACATGATTTAAGAAATGTTTCTGCGCCGATAACTGTAACAGGTGTGTATATATAGAGTGTGAAACAGGTGGAGCTAGGAGACAGATTAGTTTGGAGCAGGTGAACTGGATAAAGATAATTAACAGACATACAGAACGTGGCTGGAGCAAGACGCCAGAGACTCTTGAATACAAACAAAAACTAAAGCATCCCAGAACCAAAACAAAACTTGACAAAACATAACAGACTAAACATGACCAGAAAAAAATAATAACAGAATCATGATTCAAACACTGTGAAGACAAATATAAGTGACAACCCCAGAACCAAAACCAAACACGTCAAATCATAACAGAATCCCCCCCCTTATGGCGGATACCAGACGCCCTACAAGAGTCCTAACAAAGACAACCCGACCAGGGCGGTCGTGGTGGGCTATAGCATAGGAACAAACGTAGTTCAGGCGGGCCCATGAGGGTAGTCCCGTGCAGCACAGAGTTTCAGGGCGGGCACCGGGAGGTCGTCCCGAGCAGGCACAGAGTTCAGGCGGGCGACCGGGAGGTCGTCCCCAGCAGGCACAGAGTCCAGATGGGCGCCAATGAGCCAAGGCCTCATAGACAGGCTGTGAGCCAGGGGAACCCTCGGAGACTGAAGCAGAGCCTGGCGAACCTTCAGAGGCCGAAGCGGCGCCTGGCGAACCCTCATCTCTATGTTCAGAGGCCAGAACGAGGAAAAACTGTTTCTTGAACCCCTCAGGAACAGGATCCGGTGGCGCTTCCTCCTCGAACATTCATAGCTTTGCTGCCTTTGCTGAGAATCTATAATGTAAATAGTCATGAAAATAAAGAAACCCATTAAATTAGAAAATGTATCTAAAAATTTTGACCAGTAGTGTTTATATTTGACATAAAGGTGTTTTAATATTTGTGTCTGAAGTATGCAGTAACTGTATGATTTTTGTTTAGCAGAACTCATTTTTTCTTTTCATACTCATGAATAAAACAATCACACAATGTGATTTTCTGGATTTTTGTGTTAGATTCCATCGCTCTTTCCAGTTGTAGAATATCTGTAATAAAATTTGAAAACTTCTGCATGCTTTGCAAGTGGGAAAACCTGCAAAATCAGCAGTATATCAAATACTTGTAATAATTCACTTTTTGAATTTAATTATCTGTAGTAAGTAAGGGCAGATAAATATATGAACATACTGAGAGCAAGACTCAATGTCTTTGACAGACAGCTCTGGAAAGCTAAGATCTAAAGTCCAAATATCCCAGTGCAGACACCATCTGGACCTGCAGCCTTGTTCTGATTTAGAACCTGCAGTCCTTGCTTTCCTGGTCGTGAAGTTTTCAAATTCCTGCCATTCATTGGAAAAATGTCATTATTTAGATTTTTGAGTGGTTTTTGGATTCCACCTAAATAAAAGCTGCCATAAACCTGATAATGTTGAATCCAGAGAAATGCATAAATTTTTCAGTGTGCAGATCATGAGCAGACTGACGGTGTATGAGAAGCCACTTCATACTCCAGCAGGAAGAACATTATAATTATAATCATCATATCATCATATCAGTGCACATGCATGCAGCGTCAATGTTCATTTACATCAAACACACAAAAGAAATGGAAAAGGAGACAAACACCACTTGCCTGTCAGACTGTGTTTGTTTTGTCTTTGCTCCCTTTGTTCCTGTTTCTCATCAATCCTGATCGGTTATTTGTTTGACTCAGTGTGAATGTTTAATAGACAGTAAGACAAAGGCAGGCTGGGAAAGGAGAACCAGTGTTGAAAAAGAAACAATCCGTCTAGTCCAATGAAAGAAGCTGAAGTGTAAAATAAGAGTTTTAATATGTCAGTCAGAATGTGGCTTAATGAGAGGAAGGTGAAGGCAGGGTGAAGGAAACAGGACAACAGCAATGCTCTACCTTCTTTTTGTCTCATTAAAACCTGATTAAACCCAAAGCAGCACCCCCCTGCTGCTGAATATATCAGTGTTAGAGGGCTTTGATACAGTCAGAGCTGTCAGAGGAAGAAGCTGAATGAGTTATCCCGAACAAAACATTAAACACTCCAGACATATGATCAGAAGCTGACTGCCTATTGATGCTGATCTGCCTTTGATACCAACACAGACTCAATGCATTAAAGACTCCTCAGTGTGTGTGGTGACATTATTGTGGTGCTATTGCACCAGATTAAAAGAACATGTTACGCAACTGGAAGAATTAGGAAAAACTAGAAGCAGAGTATTTATTTTGCATTTTTTACTGTATATCAGCACAGACACCACAATGAGTTTTTAACAGTTTCCTTGAAGAGAACACAAGTAAATAATCCAAGAGAAAGGAGAAGTCCTCTTACCTTCCCACATGGTTTGCTTTCCAAACCTTTGGTGCCAAAAGCCTAACAGCTGGTTTAGGTGAGAATGAGAACCACTGCTGGATAAACTAGATCTGGATTCTAGAGTTTCTTGAAGAAAACTCCTGCTCTCTGAGTTTGTGTAGCTAATTCCACGGTTGTAGAACCACAAACAGGAACAGTCTGTACTGAGACAGCTGTGTCTGTAGGAACATCACTATCAGACAATCCCCCAGAAATGGATGGTTTGACCCAGAAGAACACATCAGAGATTAGCTCAGTTTTTTTAAACCTAAACTACAGACTAAGTCAGAAGCAGCATGTGGTGTAGAGCAGATACCCAATTTACAGAGTCCATCAGGACCCATGCTGTCAGTCTCCCCCCTTTCTGCCTATTTCAGTTCTGATTCCCAGGCCAACTAAACGGCTCTGCTGTTCCATGCAAAACTGTCGGTGGACCCGATGATAGCTGTTAAGGGTGTAAGGTGGAGCAGAGGCTTGCTCACACCTAAAAGACCTGCGGTTAAACCTTGGCAAAGGGCCTTTCAGTGTGGAGTCCATAAGCTTTTCCCCTCCAGAATCATCAAACCAACTTAATGAGCTTACCAACTCCTTTATGTATCTCTAACAGAATCAGTTCCTAACCTGACATCCACTACTTGCTGCTTTGATTTTTTTCCCAACCAGACTTTAAACATTTTCTTGTTGTGTTGCCCTTGAAATATTACAGATTTTAAAGACCTGGGTGTTCACCTGAACAATAACTGTACTGTAGTCACAACACTGATGCTCTCTACTGAAAGGATCAGAGCAGACTCTGCCTGCTGAGGAGACAGATCTTTTGCTGTGCAATTGGTGCTCCTGAAGACTTTTTTTGACTCTGTGGTGGCATCAGCCATCTTCTATGGTGTACTATGTTGGAGCAGCAACTAATCTACAGCTGAGAGGAAGCAGTTAGATGAGCTCATCAGGAAGACCAGCGCTATCTTAGGATGCCCCCTTGATCCAGTGCAGGTGGTGGGAGACAGAAGAACTTGGACAAAATTACACCAATGTTGGAAATGTTTCCCATCCCGCTGTTGGACAATGTCTCCCACCCTGCTGTTGCACAATGTTTCCCACCCTGCTGTTGAACAATGTCTCCCACCCTCCTGTTGGACAATGTCTCCCACCCTCCTATTGGATAAGGTCTCCCCCCCTCCTGTTGGACAATGTTTCCCACCCTCCTTTTGGATAATGTCTCCCACCCTGCTGTTGGACATTGTCTCCCACCCTCTTGTTGGACAATGTCTCCCACCCTCCTGTGGGACAATGTCTCCAACCCCGCTGTTGGACATTGTCTCCCACCCTCCTGTTGGAACCTGTTTCCCACCCTGCTATTGGACAATGTCTCCCACCCTGCTATTGGACAATGTCTCCCACCCTCCTGTGGGACAATGTCTGCAACCCCGCTATTGGACATTGTCTCCCACCCTGCTGTGGGACAATTTCTCCAACCCCGCTGTTGGACATTGTCTCCCACCCCGTTGTTGGACATTGTCTCCCACCCTCCTGTGGGACAATGTCTCCTACCGTGCTGTTTGACATTGTCTCCCACCCTCCTGTTGGACAATGTCTCCCACCCTCCTGTGGGACATTGTCTCCCACCCTCCTGTTGGACACTGTCTCCTAGCCTCCTATTGGATAAGGTCTCCCACCCTCCTGTTGGACAATGTCTCCTAGCCTTCTGTTGGAAGCTGTTTCCCACCCTCCTATTGGCTAATGTCTCCCACCCTCCTGTTGGACAATGTCTCCCACCCTACTGTTGGACAATGTTTCCTGCTGTTGTACAATGTCTCCCACCCTGCTGTTGGACGATGTCTCCCACCCTCCTGTTGGACGATGTCTCCCACCCTGCTATTGGACAATGTTTCCCACCCTGCTGTTGGACAATGTTTCCCATCTTGCTGTTTAGCAATGGCTCCCACCCTCCTGTTGTACAATGTCCCCGACCCTGCTGTTGGACGATGTCTCCCACCCTGCTATTGGACAATGTCTGCAACCCCGCTATCGGACAATGTTTCCCACCCTCCTGTTGGACACTGTCTCCTAGCCTTCTGTTGGATAATGTCTCCCACCCTCCAGTGGGACAATGTCTCCCACCCTCCTGTTGGAAGCTGTTTCCCACCCTCCTATTGGATAAGGTCTCCCACCCTCCTATTGGATAAGGTCTCCCACCCTCCAGTGGGACAATGTCTCCCACCCTCTTGTTGGATAATGTCTCCCACCCCGCTGTTGGACATTGTCTCCCACCCTGCTGTTGGATAATGTCTCCCACCCTCCTGTTGGACGATGTCTCCCACCCTGCTATTGGACAATGTCTGCAACCCCGCTATCGGACAAGGTGTCCCACCCTGCTGTTTGACAATATTTCCCACCCTTCTATTGGATAATATCTCCCACCCTCCAGTTGGACTATGTCTGCAACCCCGCTATTGGACAATGTTTCCCACCTTGCTGTTGGACAATGTTTCCCATCCTCCTGTTCGACACTGTCTCCTAGCCTTCTGTTGGAAGCTGTTTCCCACCCTCCTATTGGATAAGGTCTCCCACCCTGTTGGACAGTGTATCCCACCCTACTGTTGGACAATGTCTCCCACCCTGCTATTGGACAATGTCTCCAATTATGCTGTTGGCTAATGTCTCCCACCCTCCTGTTGGACAATGTCTCCCACCCTGATATTGGACACTGTCTCCAATTATGCTGTTGGCTAATGTCTCCCACCCTCCTGTTGGACAATGTCTCCCACCCTACTGTTGGACAATGTCTCCAATTATGCTGTTGGCTAATGTCTCCCACCCTCCTGTTGGACAATGTCTCCCACCCTGCTGTTGGACGATGTCTCCCACCCTGCTGTTGGACAATGTCTCCCACCCCGCTGTTGGACAATGTCTCCCACCCCGCTGTTGGACATTGTCTCCCACCCCGCTGTTGGACATTGTCTCCCAACCTCCTATTGGACAATGTCTCCCACCCTCCTGTTGGAAAATGTTTCCCACCCTGCTGTTGGAGGCTGTTTCCCACCCTCCCGTTGGACATTGTCTCCCACCCTCCAGTTGGACAATGTCTGCAACCCCGCTATTGGACAATGTTTCCCACCTTGCTGTTTAGCAATGGCTCCCACCCTCCTGTTGGACAATGTCTCCCACCCTGATATTGGACACTGTCTCCAATTATGCTGTTGGCTAATGTCTCCCACCCTCCTGTTGGACAATGTCTCCCACCCTACTGTTGGACAATGTCTCCAATTATGCTGTTGGCTAATGTCTCCCACCCTCCTGTTGGACAATGTCTCCCACCCTGCTGTTGGACGATGTCTCCCACCCTGCTGTTGGACAATGTCTCCCACCCCGCTGTTGGACAATGTCTCCCACCCCGCTGTTGGACATTGTCTCCCACCCCGCTGTTGGACATTGTCTCCCAACCTCCTATTGGACAATGTCTCCCACCCTCCTGTTGGAAAATGTTTCCCACCCTGCTGTTGGAGGCTGTTTCCCACCCTCCCGTTGGACATTGTCTCCCACCCTCCAGTTGGACAATGTCTGCAACCCCGCTATTGGACAATGTTTCCCACCTTGCTGTTGTACAATGTTTCCCACCCTCCCGTTGGACATTGTCTCCCACCCTCCAGTTGGACAATGTCTGCAACCCCGCTATTGGACAATGTTTCCCACCTTGCTGTTGTACAATGTTTCCCACCCTCCAGTGGGACAATGTCTCCCACCCTCCTGTTGGACAATGTTTCCCACCTTGCTGTTTAGCAATGGCTCCCACCCTCCTGTTGGACGATGTCTCCCACCCTGCTATTGGATGATGTCTCCCACCCTGCTGTTGGACAATGTTTCCCACCTTGCTGTTTGGCAATGTCTCCCACCCTCCTGTTTGACATTGTCTCCCACCCTGCTGTTGGACAATGTCTCCCACCCCGCTGTTGGACAATGTCTCCCACCCCGCTGTTGGACATTGTCTCCCACCCTCCTATTGGACAATGTCTCCCACCCTCCTGTTGGACACTGTCTCCTAGCCTTCTGTTGGAAAATGTCTCCCACCCTCCAGTGGGACAGTGTCTCCCACCCTCCTGTTGGAAGCTGTTTCCCACCCTCCTATTGGACAATGTCTCCCACCCTCCTGTTGGACACTGTCTCCTAGCCTTCTGTTGGATAATGTTTCCCACCTTGCTGTTTGGCAATGTCTCCCAACCTCCTGTTGGACACTGTCTCCTAGCCTTCTGTTGGATAATGTCTCCCACCCTCCAGTGGGACAATGTCTCCCACCCTCCTGTTGGACACTGTCTCCTAGCCTTCTGTTGGATAATGTTTCCCACCTTGCTGTTTGGCAATGTCTCCCAACCTCCTGTTGGACACTGTCTCCTAGCCTTCTGTTGGATAATGTCTCCCACCCTCCTTTTGGACAATGTTTCCCACACTGCTGTTGTACAATGTCCCCCACCCTGCTATTGGACAATGTCTCCCACCCTCCTGTTGGACAATGTTTCCCACCCTCCTGTTGGATACTGTCTCATAGCCTTCTGTTGGATAATGTCTCCCACCCTCCTGTTGGATAATGTCTCCCACCCCGCTGTTGGACACTGTCTCCCACTCCGCTGTTGGACAATGTCTCCCACCTTCATTTTGGACAATGTTTCCCACCTTGCTGTTTGGCAATGTCTCCCACCCTACTCTTGGACAATGTCTCCAATTATGCTGTTGAATAATGTCTCCCACCCTCCAGTGGGACAATGTCTCCCACCCGCTGTTGGACACTGTCTCCCACTCCGCTGTTGGACAATGTCTCCCACCTTCATTTTGGACAATGTTTCCCACCTTGCTGTTGAATAATGTCTCCCACCCTCCAGTGGGACAATGTCTCCCACCCTCCTGTTGGAAGCTGTTTCCCACCCTCCTATTGGATAATGTCTCCCACCCTCCAGTGGGACAATGTCTCCCACCCTACTCTTGGACAATGTCTCCAATTATGCTGTTGAATAATGTCTCCCACCCTCCAGTGGGACAATGTCTCCCACCCGCTGTTGGACACTGTCTCCCACTCCGCTGTTGGACAATGTCTCCCACCTTCATTTTGGACAATGTTTCCCACCTTGCTGTTTGGCAATGTCTCCCACCCTCCTGTCGGACACTGTCTCCTAGCCTTCTGTTGGATAATGTCTCCCACCCTCCAGTGGGACAATGTCTCCCACCCTCCTGTTGGAAGCTGTTTCCCACCCTCCTATTGGATAAGGTCTCCCACCCTCCTGTTGGACAATGTTTCCCACACTGCTGTTGTACAATGTCTCCCACACTGCTGTTGTACAATGTCTCCCACCCCGCTGTTGGACAATGTCTCCCACCCTGCTCTTGGACATTGTCTCCCACCCTCCTGTTGGACAATGTTTCCCACACTGCTGTTGTACAATGTTTCCCACACTGCTGTTGGACACTGTCTCCTAGCCTTCTGTTGGAAAATGTCTCCCACCCTCCAGTGGGACAGTGTCTCCCACCCTCCTGTTGGACAATGTCTCCCACCCTCCTGTTGGACAATGTTTCCCACCCTCCTGTTGGACACTTTCTCATAGCCTTCTGTTGGATAATGTCTCCCACCCTCCAGTGGGACAATGTCTCCCACCCTCCTGTTGGACATTGTCTCCCACCCTCCTGTTGGATAATGTCTCCCACCCCGCTGTTGGACACTGTCTCCAACTCCGCTGTTGGACAATGTCTCCCACCTTCATTTTGGACAATGTTTCCCACCTTGCTGTTTGGCAATGTCTCCCACCCTCCTGTTGGACACTGTCTCCTAGCCTTCTGTTGGATAATGTCTCCCACCCTCCAGTGGGACAATGTCTCCCACCCTACGCTTGGACAATGTCTCCAATTATGCTGTTGGCTAATGTCTCCCACCCTCCTTTTGGACATTGTTTCCCACACTGCTGTTGTACAATGTCCCCTACCCTGCTATTGGACAATGTCTCCCACCCTCCTGTTGGACACTGTCTCCTAGCCTTCTGTTGGATAATGTCTCCCACCCTCAAGTGGTACAATGTCTCCCACCCTACTCTTAGACAGTGTCTCCAATTATGCTGTTGGCTAATGTCTCCCACCCTCCTTTTGGACAATGTTTCCCACACTGCTGTTGTACAATGTCCCCCACCCTGCTATTGGACAATGTCTCCCACCCTCCTGTTGGACACTGTCTCCTAGCCTTCTGTTGGATAATGTCTCCCACCCTCCAGTGGGACAATGTCTCCCACCCTACTCTTAGACAGTGTCTCCAATTATGCTGTTGGCTAATGTCTCCCACCCTCCTTTTGGACAATGTTTCCCACACTGCTGTTGTACAATGTCCCCCACCCTGCTATTGGACAATGTCTCCCACCCTCCTGTTGGACACTGTCTCCTAGCCTTCTGTTGGATAATGTCTCCCACCCTCCAGTGGGACAATGTCTCCCACCCTCCTGTTGGAAGCTGTTTCCCACCCTCCTATTGGATAAGGTCTCCCACCCTCCTATTGGATAAGGTCTCCCACCCTCCAGTGGGACAATGTCTCCCACCCTACTCTTAGACAGTGTCTCCAATTATGCTGTTGGCTAATGTCTCCCACCCTCCTTTTGGACAATGTTTCCCACACTGCTGTTGTACAATGTCCCCCACCCTGCTATTGGACAATGTCTCCCACCCTCCTGTTGGACACTGTCTCCTAGCCTTCTGTTGGATAATGTCTCCCACCCTCCAGTGGGACAATGTCTCCCACCCTACTCTTAGACAGTGTCTCCAATTATGCTGTTGGCTAATGTCTCCCACCCTCCTTTTGGACAATGTTTCCCACACTGCTGTTGTACAATGTCCCCCACCCTGCTATTGGACAATGTCTCCCACCCTCCTGTTGGACACTGTCTCCTAGCCTTCTGTTGGATAATGTCTCCCACCCTCCAGTGGGACAATGTCTCCCACCCTCCTGTTGGAAGCTGTTTCCCACCCTCCTATTGGATAAGGTCTCCCACCCTCCTATTGGATAAGGTCTCCCACCCTCCAGTGGGACAATGTCTCAAACCCTCTTGTTGGACAATGTCTCCCACCCTCCTATTGGATAAGGACTCCCACACCCTGCTGTTGGACAATGTTTCCCACCTTGCTGTTGGAAGCTGTTTCCCACCCTCCTATTGGATAAGGTCTCCCATCCTACTCTTGGACAATGTCTCCAATTATGCTGTTGGATAATGTCTCCCACCCTCCAGTGGGACAATGTCTCCCACCCTCCTGTTGGAAGCTGTTTCCCACCCTCCTATTGGATAAGGTCTCCCACCCTACTGTTGGACAATGTCTCCAATTATGCTGTATGCTAATGTCTCCCACCCTACTCTTGGACAATGTCTCCAATTATGCTGTTGTACAATGTCTCCCACCCTGCTGTTGTACAATGTCTCCCACCCTGCTGTTGGACAATGTTTCCCACCTTGCTGTTTGGCAATGTCTCCCATCCCCCTTTTGGACACTGTCTCCTAGCCTTCTGTTGGATAATGTCTCCCACCCTCCTGTTGGATAATGTCTCCCACCCCGCTTTTGGACACTGTCTCCCACTCCGCTGTTGGACAATGTCTCCCACCTTCATTTTGGACAATGTTTCCCACCTTGCTGTTTGGCAATGTCTCCCACCCTCCTGTTGGACACTGTCTCCTAGCCTTCTGTTGGATAATGTCTCCCACCCTCCAGTGGGACAATGTCTCCCACCCTCCTGTTGGAAGCTGTTTCCCACCCTCCTATTGGATAAGGTCTCCCACCCTCCTGTTGGACAATGTCTCCCACCCTACTCTTGGACAATGTCTCCCACCCTACTCTTGGACAATGTCTCCAATTATGCTGTTGGCTAATGTCTCCCACCCTCCTGTTGGACAATATTTCCCACACTGGTGTTGTACAATGTCTCCCACCCTGCTGTTGGACAATGTTTCCCACCTTGCTGTTTGGCAATGTCTCCCACCCTCCTGTTGGACACTGTCTCCTAGCCTTCTGTTGGATAATGTCTCCCACCCTCCTGTTGGATAATGTCTCCCACCCCGCTGTTGGACACTGTCTCCCACTCCGCTGTTGGACAATGTCTCCCACCTTCATTTTGGACAATGTTTCCCACCTTGCTGTTTGGCAATGTCTCCCACCCTACTCTTGGACAATGTCTCCAATTATGCTGTTGAATAATGTCTCCCACCCTCCAGTGGGACAATGTCTCCCACCCTCCTGTTGGAAGCTGTTTCCCACCCTCCTATTGGATAATGTCTCCCACCCTCCAGTGGGACAATGTCTCCCACCCTCCTGTTGGACACTGTCTCCTAGCCTTCTGTTGGATAATGTCTCCCACCCTCCAGTGGGACAATGTCTCCCACCCTCCTGTTGGAAGCTGTTTCCCACCCTCCTATTGGATAAGGTCTCCCACCCTCCTGTTGGACAATGTCTCCCACCCTACTGTTGGACAATGTCTCCCACCCTACTCTTGGACAATGTCTCCAATTATGCTGTTGGCTAATGTCTCCCACCCTCCTGTTGGACAATATTTCCCACACTGGTGTTGTACAATGTCTCCCACCCTGCTGTTGGACAATGTTTCCCACCTTGCTGTTTGGCAATGTCTCCCACCCTCCTGTTGGACACTGTCTCCTAGCCTTCTGTTGGATAATGTCTCCCACCCTCCTGTTGGATAATGTCTCCCACTCCGCTGTTGGACAATGTCTCCCACCTTCATTTTGGACAATGTTTCCCACCTTGCTGTTTGGCAATGTCTCCCACCCTACTCTTGGACAATGTCTCCAATTATGCTGTTGGACAATGTCTCCCACCCTGCTGTTGGACAATGTTTCCCACCTTGCTGTTTGGCAATGTCTCCCACCCTCCTGTTTGACACTGTCTCCTAGCCTTCTGTTGGATAATGTCTCCCACCCTCCAGTGGGACAATTTCTCCCACCCTCCTGTTGGAAGCTGTTTCCCACCCTCCTGTTGGACAATGTCTCCCACCCTCCTGTTGGACAATGTTTCCCACACTGCTGTTGTACAATGTCTCCCACCCTCCTGTTGGACAATGTCTCCCACCCTCCTGTTGGACAATGTATCCCACACTGCTGTTGTACAATGTCTCCCACACTGCTTTTGTACAATGTTTCCCACCCTCCTGTTGGATAATGTCTCCCACCCTCCAGTGGGACAATGTCTCCCACCCTCCTGTTGGACACTGTCTCCTAGCCTTCTGTTGGATAATGTCTCCCACCCTCCAGTGGGACAATGTCTCCCACCCTCCTGTTGGAAGCTGTTTCCCACCCTCCTATTGGATAAGGTCTCCCACCCTGCTGTTGGACACTGTCTCCCACCCTCCTATTGGATAAGGTCTCCCACCCTCCTGTTGGACAATGTTTCCCACACTGCCGTTGGATAAAGTCTCCCACCCTCCTGTTGGACGATGTCTCCCACCCTGCTATTGGACAATGTCTCCGATTCTGCTTTTGGACAATATCTCCCACCCTACTGTTGTACAATGTCCCCCACCCTGCTATTGGACAATGTCTCCTAGCCTTATGTTGGATAATGTCTCCCACCCTCCTGTTGGACAATGTTTCCCACCCTGCTGTTGGAAAATGTCTCCCACCCTACTTTTGGACAATGTCTCCAATTATGCTGTTGGCTAATGTCTCCCACCCTCCTGTTGGACAATGTCTCCCACCCTGCTATTGGATACTGTCTCCCACTCCGCTGTTGGACAATGTCTCCCACCCTGCTATTGGATACTGTCTCCCACTCCGCTGTTGGACAATGTCTCCCACCTTCCTTTTGGACAATGTTTCCCACCCTGCTATTGGACAATGTTTCCCACCCTGCTTTTGGACAATGTCTCCCACCCTTCTAATGGACACTGTCTCCCACCCTCCCGTGGGACAATGTCTCCAACCCCGCTGTTGGACAATGTTTCCCACCCTCCTGTTGGAAAATGTTTCCCACACTCCTGTTGGAAGCTGTTTCCCACCCTGCTGTTGTACAATGTCTCCCACCCTGCTGTTGGAAGCTGTTTCCCACCCTGCTGTTGTACAATGTCTCCCACCCTGCTCTTGGACAATGTTTCCCACCTTGCTGTTTGGCAATGTCTCCCACCCTCCAGTGGGACAATATCTCCCACCCTCCTGTTGGAAGCTGTTTCCCACCCTCCTGTTGGACAATGTCTCCCACCCTACTCTTGGACAATGTTTCCCACACTGCTGTTGTACAATGTCTCCCACACTTCTTTTGTAAAATGTTTCCCACCCTCCTGTTGGACAATGTTTCCCACCCTCCTGTTGGACACTTTCTCATAGCCTTCTGTTGGATAATGTCTCCCACCCTCCAGTGGGACAATGTCTCCCACCCTCCTGTTGGACATTGTCTCCCACCCTCCTGTTGGATAATGTCTCCCACCCCGCTGTTGGACACTGTCTCCAACTCCGCTGTTGGACAATGTCTCCCACCTTCATTTTGGACAATGTTTCCCACCTTGCTGTTTGGCAATGTCTCCCACCCTCCTGTTGGACACTGTCTCCTAGCCTTCTGTTGGATATTGTCTCCCACCCTCCAGTGGGACAATGTCTCCCACCCTACTCTTGGACAATGTCTCCAATTATGCTGTTGGCTAATGTCTCCCACCCTCCTTTTGGACATTGTTTCCCACACTGCTGTTGTACAATGTCCCCCACCCTGCTATTGGACAATGTCTCCCACCCTCCTGTTGGACACTGTCTCCTAGCCTTCTGTTGGATAATGTCTCCCACCCTCCAGTGGGACAATGTCTCCCACCCTCCTGTTGGAAGCTGTTTCCCACCCTCCTATTGGATAAGGTCTCCCACCCTCCTGTTGGACAATGTCTCCCACCATACTCTTGGACAATGTCTCCAATTATGCTGTTGGCTAATGTCTCCCACCCTCCTGTTGGACACTGTCTCCTAGCCTTCTGTTGGATAATGTCTCCCACCCTCCTGTTGGATAATGTCTCCCACCCCGCTGTTGGACACTGTCTCCCACTCCGCTGTTGGACAATGTCTCCCACCTTCATTTTGGACAATGTTTCCCACCTTGCTGTTTGGCAATGTCTCCCACCCTACTATTGGACAATGTCTCCCACCCTACTCTTGGACAATGTCTCCAATTATGCTGTTGGCTAATGTCTCCTACCCTCCTGTTGGACAATGTTTCCCACACTGCTGTTGTACAATGTCTCCCACCCTTCTACTGGACACTGTCTCCCACCCTCCCGTGGGACAATGTCTCCAACCCCGCTGTTGGACAATGTCTCCCACCTTCCTTTTGGACAATGTCTCCCACCCTGCTGTTGGATAATGTCTCCGACCCTCCAGTTGGATAATGTCTCCAACCCTCCAGTTGGACAATGTCTCCCACCCTCCAGTGGGACAATGTCTCTCACCCTCCTGTTGGACAATGTTTCCCACCCTACTGTTGGACAATGTTTCCCACCCTGCTATTGGACAATGTCTCCTAGCCTTCTGTTGGATAATGTCTCCCACCCTGCTGTTGGACACTGTCTCCCACCCTCCTGTTGGACAATGTTTCCCACACTGCTGTTGGACAATGTCTCCTAGCCTTCTGTTGGATAATGTCTCCCACCCTGCTGTTGGACACTGTCTCCCACCCTCCTGTTGGACAATGTTTCCCACACTGCTGTTGGATAAAGTCTCCCACCCTCCTGTTGGACGATGTCTCCCACCCTGCTATTGGACAATGTCTCCTAGCCTTCTGTTGGATAATGTCTCCCACCCTCCTGTTGGACAATGTTTCCCACCCTGCTGTTGGAAAATGTCTCCCACCCTACTGTTGGACAATGTCCCCAATTATGCTGTTGGCTAATGTCTCCCACCCTCCTGTTGGCTAATGTCTCCCACCCTCCAGTGGGACAATGTCTCCCACCCTCCTGTGGGACAATGTCTCCCACCCTCCAGTTGGACAATGTTTCCCACCCTGCTGTTGGACAATGTTTCCCACCCTGCTGTTGGACAATGTCTCCCACCCCCCTGTTGGACACTGTCTCCCACCCTCCTGCTTGATAATGTCTCCCACCCCGCTGTTGGACATTGTCTCCCACCCTCCTGTGGGACAATGTCTCCCACCCTACTGTTTGACAATGTTTCCCACCCTTCTATTGGATAATATCTCCCACCCTCCAGTTGGACAATGTCTGCAACCCCGCTATTGGACAATGTTTCCCACCTTGCTGTTGGACAATGTTTCCCACCCTGCTGTTGGACAATGTCTCCCACCCTACTGTTGGACAATGTCTCCAATTATGCTGTTGGACAATGTCTCCCACCCTCCTGTTGGACACTGTCTCCTACCCTGCTGTTGGATAATGTCTCCCACTCCGCTATTGGACAATGTCTCCCACCCTGCTATTGGACAATGTCTCCAATTATGCTGTTGGACAATGTCTCCCACCCTGCTGTTGGACAATGTTTCACACCCTGCTGTTGGACAATGTCTCCCACCCTCCTGTTGTACAATGTCTCCCACCCTGCTGTTGGACAATGTCTCCCACCCTCCTGTTGGACAATGTTTCCCACTCCATGCATGATGCTGTCACACAAGAGCTCTGCCAATGATAGACTGCTGCATTCTAGGTGCACAAAGGACTCCTTAATTTCCCCACTGTGGGACAATAAAGGATATTTCTATTTTATTTTTATATTCTTAACCCCAGTGAACCCATCTGGTTTAGCTGGGCCTTCTTAAACCACCTCTGCAGTTACATGCTCTAAACGCTTTACACAGCAGAGATAAAATGCCAGGTTAAAACAGGACTTGACACAATAGTTGAAACCGTTGTCCACGTGTAATGTGCCATTTATCTTGTGTAATTCAGCTAATAAATAAGAAAATTTGTAAGAAAGAATAATAAAAAAGCTGTAATAACTTAGTTGCATTGGTGGGATCACCCTCAAACTAAAACTGTGTGGAATAACCCAATTCAATTGTAGCACGCAGCATAGTCTTCTGGTGGTAGTCTGTATGCATGCCTTGTCTTGACTTGGTAGTATTTGCCCACCCTGACTGCAAATGTTCTCCAGACCGTTCAGTTTATGAGGACATTTCTTTCCCACAGCCTTCTTCAGGACCCTTTAGATACTCTCTCAAATTTTCTTCCAAACCCCTTGTTCTGGTAAAGCCCTTCTTTTGTTTTTGGGACATGGGTTTGGACTCATTGTGATGCTAAAAAGGGAAATAGCCCTTTATCTGTAGTTTTCTAGCAGAAACCTACTGTAAGTCTTAGCCAAATTCCCCCTCAAGGTGCTTCCTTGATTTTAGCCAGGCATGGTTTATCTTTCCAATGAAATAACTCTGTCAAAGCAATCCCACTCCTTGGTCCAGAGTATACAGGAGACTGTCTTCATTTGCAGAACACATTCTTGCTGTTAGACCAGATTCAGAGTTGGAGAAATTGCCCAGTTTTATTATTTGTCACTGTTGTATTGGTGAGTATCTTCACTGTGGCATGGAGTGTTTAGATACTGCTGTGGAGTTTTCTATATTATTCTCCTGACTGATCGCTTTGTACGATGAGATTATTTTGATCTTTCATAACCTCTCTGCAAACTTTGTTTGGCAAAATGATGCAGATGAGCAAAAAATCTTCATAGAGAAAGAAACACAAGGACAGGACAACAGAACCACAGAAGATGAGTTCTGAATTATTCAGATGTGTTGCACCCATATCATTACCCCCAAAATACATTTTCAGTCATTTACGTTTAACCAAACCTACATTTTAATCACCACAGTGGAATCCCCCCCTTTTTGGGTCGGGAGGAGCTTAATATGAAAGCATGTTTTCAACCCGAGCTAAGCTCCCCACTTTTCCGTGAGATGGAAGGTTTATGGGCAGCGAGAGCATGAAGCCTCCCGTCTTTCAGGTTCCTTTATCGGTGGTGAGTACCCCTGGCGTTTATGCAGGTCTTTAATGTGTGAAAGATGGTTCAGAGAGAGGGTGTGTTTTCGGCTTTTCTTTTTGGAAAGTTTGAGGCATAAGTTGATCTGAAGCTTTTTCGCTCCCAGAGTTCTGGGGTCAGAAGCATAAATGATGCCTGCACACAGAAACCATGTGTACACCTCTTTCTAAACACAAGCTGTTTTTAGGACCAATGTGTGGTGAGGATATGGAAGTCAACGTGTTATTCAGAAAAAGGGAGAAGAGAAACCTGAAAATCTCACCAAGTTTTGACATTTGTATACTAAAATGTGCCTTCGGTAGTAACCCTCATAGCTCTGAGTATTACTCATAATACTTCACTTTCTAAAGTTGCCAGGTAAATACAATGCAATAAACAGAAAGGCTTTTCTATATATGTGAAGATTTAATGACCATATAGCCCTGATATAATTTCTACTCTGGTCCAAAAATCTTCACCTAACTAAATATGCACTATTCTACAGAAGAGAGTAAAATGACTATCTAAAAATAATAATAAAAGAAAATCTATGCACAATGAGGATCTATGAAGATCAAACCAGCAGATTTATGGACAAAATGTGCAATTTGGGTAAACTTGTGCCCTTAGCCACTAGGAACTGTTCACCCCAAATCACAAACAGAGGGTCATAAAACTCTGAGGCGGGAACTCAGTGAAAAAACTCCAGTAATAAAGCTGGGACAAAGGAGTTGTCAGGCCACAAGGCTCAGACCACAGGTGCTTTGGACTTTTAAAAGTCCAACTTCTAACTCCTGGCTGATTTGGGATCAGCCAGACAAAAACACATGCACCTTACTGATCGCATCCGTGCTCCGCGATTCAGCAGCACAGCAAATCAAACACTCAGCAAAAAACACTTGAATCAGTATTGCATGCAACGAGTTGATACCTTGGATTAACTACTGGTGATTCTAAACCACCTTAAACTATGCCTTACCCTGCCCAGACCTCTAAATACACGTATCCGATTTAATATGAAAAGAACAAAATTACTTTGACATTGACTTCTTCTCTTCACTGGTTTGAGGATGGGTCAGGTCTGAAGGTAATGGGGTGGGGGAACCAGACGGTCACGCGTGTGTTATTAATCTAAAAAATGGTAAACTTTTTATCCGTCTAAAATGGGAAAATATAAGGAATCGTTTCAGTCGACTGAACCAACAATGAGGAAAACTCCTCTCCTTGGCAAAAAACCTCTGTGGGTTTCCACCTGTCCCGGAGTGTCGGTAGGGTCTTCGATAGGTATATTAATCTTCTGACCTTCTTGTATCAGACAGATTTTCAGCTTTCAGGCTCTTCTGGGAACAGCTGTGTGGAGGAAAAATTCACCTGCGAGTTTCTGTCTTGCTCAAGGAGATTGCTGCGGTCAGTTTTTATCTCCTCCAACAAGTATCATTGGTCCTATGTGATGCCTTCTTCTCCCTAATGCTTCTCCAGTACTGTTCAGTTTCAGCTCTGTGAGGGTTTAGTTTCATGTTTTTAACCTACCACTATGAGCTCATCTTAGATGGTGCAGTGGAGAAAATTTTACTCATGGCCCCTTCTTCTCGATTGTTTCTTTTAGGCGGGCAATGGAGCTGTAAGGTGTTGCTTGATGTCTCTAGATCTTCTGGTATGGACAGGTTGCAATATTTTCTCAGGCGTTATTTTTTTTCAGTTGCACCTTTCTGTTGTTCTGACTGCTGGTTATTTTCTCTCAGTGTTGCCTTAATAGGGGCTTCCAGCCTCCATCTCAGTAGACAATGCTTGTGGCTTGTGTTGTGCTATTTGTACCCAAGTATCTCAACGGTCACTGTCGCTGTTGCATATACCAGCTTTTTGGTCTCTGTGATGTTGCCAGTAAATATTGTGCATTAAGTTTCGTTCACATCTAAATTATCAGAGGGTACTTTGTTACTTAGCTATGGCAAAAGGTAAAGGTCCAGGGTTCCCAGTTTAGTGATGATTTCCCAGGTCAGCTGCCCTTGTATTCAGCTCATCTGAGCATCTCAGTAGGGCCTTTTATCTGTTATTGGAGAGGGATAATAATATGTTCCCCCTGACCTGTCCTTCTGGCTCTGCCTTACCGAAGTATCTTTATTGCACCTAATCCATCTCCGGTTGTGATTGTAGTTCCCTCTTGAAAACATTGAAAAGTTTTTCTTGGTTGCCAGGGGCCAGAACGGGCGACATCAAATCCTACCTGAAACTGCTGGCTAAGGATAAGCGTAAATACAGTAAGATTGTTATTCAGGCTGGCGGTAATGACACCCGGTTACGTCAGTCGGGGGTCACCAAAGTTAGTGTTGCTTCGGTGTGTAAGTTTGCCAAAACAATGTCGGACTACGTAATTTTCTCTGGTCCCCTCCCCAATTTAACCAGTGATGACATGTTTAGCCGCATGCTGTCATTCAACTGCTGGCCGTCTAGGTGGTGTCCAGAAAACAATGTGGGTTACATTGATAAATGGTGAACATTTTGGGGAAAACCTGGTCTGATCCGGAGAGATGGCATCCATCCCATTTTGGATGGAGCAGCTCTTCTTTTTAGGAATCTGGCCGAATTTATTAGTTCTCCAAAACTCTGAAAACCCAGGGTACAGACCGAGGAAGCGGGGTCGTAGTTTAACACTCCTCTCTGCAGCTTCTGTACTGCTACCCACCCATTACCCTATTAAGACAGTGTCCCCGCCCACGGGCCCAAAATTGAATAGATTAAAAAATAATCTAAAAGGAGGAAATCAGGAAAATCTCATAAAAAACACAACTCAGACTAAAAATAAAAATAAAAAATAAATGTGGCCTACTGAACATACGATCGCTCTCTTCAAAGACTTTGCTATTTAGTGACCTGATTTCTGACAATCAGTTTGTTTTTTTTTGCCTAACAGAAACCTGGCTGCAGAAAAAAATTATTTTCAAAATTTTATCAACTCCTACTAATTATTTAAAATTTTCCAATTCCTCGAAATACTGGGCGGGGAAAGTAGCAACCATCTTTCAGTCCGATTTATTGATTAGTCCCACCCCAATCAATAGCTACACCTTTTAAAAATTTTTAATCCTTAGTTTTTCTCATCCAAATTGCAAAGCACTAAAACCACTTCTGTTTGTTGTTTTGTACCGTCCACCAGGCCCTTACTCTCAATTTTTAGATCAGTTTTCAGATCTTTTATCTGATTTAGTGTTAAATACAGATAAGGTTATTATAGTGGGGGATTTTAACATTCATGTTGACACTGAAAGCGATAGCTTAAATATAGCCTTTAATGCTATCTTAGAGTCAATTGGCTTTGCTCAAAACATTAACAAACATACCCACCTTAGTCTTCGTTCTCTGGACCTTGTGCTGACATATGCAATTAAGTGTAAAGACATAACAAGATTTTCTCATAACCCTGTCCTGTCTGACCATTTCTTAATAACCTTTGATGGTATGATTTGGGGTTGTTTGGTTTTTTGGTTTCTGGTTTTTCTTTATGTTTTTCACAGTTTTTTAATCATGTTTCTGTTTGTTTTTCTGGGTTTTTCTTATATTTCTCACAGTTTTTGAATCATGCTTTGTTTGTTATTTTTCTGGTTATGTTTAAGTCTTGTTCATGTTTTGTCAAGTTTAGTTTTTGGTTCTGGTCATGCTTTAGTTTTTGTTTGTATTCAAGAGTCTCTGTTCTTGCTCCAGCCACATTCTGTTCTGTTAATCAAATTTATCCGGTTCACCTGCACCTTGTCAATCTGTCTTCTTGCTCCACCTGGTTTTCACTCCATATATACACACCTGTTCAGTTAGTCTTTGTGTCAACTCATGTCTTGTTTTGTGGACCATGCCATGCCTGTCAAGCCAGCCGGCTTCTGTTTTGTTCCTGCGTTCCTGCAGTGAGTGAGTTTTTTGTTATTAAACCGTTTTACTTACCGTCATGCTGCCTCCTCATCTGCATCCTGGGGTCCATTATCTCGCAAGTCGTAACAGAATGATTCCGCCAAGGATGGACCTCGCGGATGAGCATCAGGCTAGCTCTATGGACCTTTTTACCTTCCTGTCTCAGGAGGCGGAGAAGACTCTGCGCCGTTCTGCAGGGCTGTCAGTACCGCAGTCGGCTTATGATGGATCCAGGTTGGCGATTCCATGTCCGGGGACAGGTCCCCTTCGTCGCCGTTCTCCGCCTGCTCCCCTGGCTGCGCACTCTGGTCTGGCAGTGAAGTCCTCGCCCTCCTCCCGCTGCAAGAAACGCCGGCGTGGAGCACCTTCCTGTGTTTCAGCCGGCGAGGAGTCTCTCACGGCTGCTGCTGTCATGCCTGGAGCGGGAACTCCCTTGCTTGATGGCGGGAGGGCGGCAGCAAGTAAGCCCGCATCTTTGCCTGCCACAGCACCATCTCCCAGGCTCGCTGTACCTCTCCCCATGCCGTCTTCGCTTGCTCCAGCCTGGTGTTCTGAGGCAACACCTGACGAGCTGGAGGAGCGATTAAGGTTTTTTGCCCGACAGATCAAGACCTTCAGAAAAACCAGTCTCATGTATTCCTCTCCTGAGTTGATGGAGAGAATTAGGCAGATGGAGGAGGATAATGGGATGGCCGTAAGGCAATTTTACTGCCGCCCACCTCCTTCCATGCCAGGACTCCTGGGAGCTGCTGCTGCTGCAGAGCAGTCCACGCCAGGACTCCAGGGAGCTGCTGCTGCTGCAGAGCAGTCCACGCCAGGACTCCAGGGAGCTGCTGCTGCTGCGCAGTCCACGGCAGGTCTCCAGAGCGCTGCTGCTGAGCAGTCCACGTCAGGTCTACAGCCTGCTGTAGAGCTTTCGGAGGGCCCCGAGGGCGGGCTGCCTCCACTTCCAGGTCCTGAGCACCTTCTCAGTTTTCTCTGGGGGGTGCTCACGGAACTCAAGCCTGATACACTCCATGACACTCCACAGTCCGACACTCCACACCCTGACACACCACAGCCTGTCCTGCCAGGCCTGACACACCACAGCCTGTGTCTGCCAGGCCTGACACACCACAGCCTGTCTCTGCCAGGCCTGACACACCACAGCCTGTCTCTGCCAGGCCTGACACACCACAGCCTGTCTCTGCCAGGCCTGACACACCACAGCCTGTCTCTGCCAGGCCTGACACATCACAGCCTGTCTCTGCCAGGCCTGACACACCACAGCCTGTCTCTGTCAGGCCTAAAACACCACAGCCTGAAACACCACATCCTGACTCAGGGTCTGACCCGAAGTCTGCCACAGCTTCTGCTCATGCCACTGAGGGTCTCGGCGACGCCTCAGCCCCTGGTCACGCCACTGAGGGTCTCGGCGATGCCTCAGCTCCTGCTCACGCCACTGAGGGTCTCTGCGACGCCTCAGCTCCTGCTCACGCCACTGAGGGTCTCGGCAACGCCTCAGCTCCTGCTCACACCACTGAGGGTCTCTGCGACGCTTAAGCTCTTGCTCATGCCACTGAGGGTCTCGGCGACGCCTCAGCTCCTGCTCACGCCACTGAGGGCTCGGCGACGCCTCAGCTCCTGCTCATGCCACTGAGGGTCTCTGCGACGCTTCAGCTCCTGCTCACGCCACTGAGGGTCTCGGCGACGCCTCAGCTCCTGCTCACGCCACTGAGGGTCTCGGCGACGCCTCAGCTCCTGCTCACGCCACTGAGGGTCTCGGCGATGCCTCAGCTCCTGCTCACGCCACTGAGGGTCCCGCTGACGCCTCAGCGTAAGCTCCTAGCCTCCAGGGGTTCAGTGGGAAACTGGTCCTCGTTCTGGCCTCTGAGCCCTGCGACGAAGGGTTCGAGGAGGAAGAACCGCCTGATCCTGTCTCTGGGGAGTTTAAGGAACAGTTTGTCCTCGTTCTGGCCTCTGAACCCAGAGACGAGGGGTTCGAGGATGAAGCGCTGTCGGACCCTGTTCCTGAGGGCTTCAAGGAACAGTTTGTTCTCGTTCTGGCTTCTGAAGCCAGAGCTGAGGGTTCGCCAGGGTCTGCTTCTGCCTCTGAGGGTTCGCCAGGCTCTGCTTCTGCCTCTGAGGGTTCGCCAGGCATTTGCTGTCGCCTGCCTGAACTCTGTGCCTGCTCGGGACGACCTCCTGGTCGCCCGCCTGAACTCTGTGCCTGCTCGGGACGACCTCCTGGTCGCCTGCCTGAACTCTGTGCCTGTTTCTGGCCCTCCTACCATGACCCCCCACCTGAACTCTGTCCCTGTTTCTGGCCCTCCTGCCATGACCCCCCGCCTGAACTCTGTCCCTGTTTCTGGCCCTCCTGCCATGACCCCCCACCACCCGCCCGGTTCGGGTTGTTTTTTATTTGGACTCTTGTGGGCGTCTGGTATCCGCCCTTAAGGGGGGGGTTCTGTTATGATTTGGGGTTGTTTGGTTTTTTGGTTTCTGGTTTTTCTTTATGTTTTTCACAGTTAAGGTTTTGAATCATGTTTCTGTTTGTTTTTCTGGGTTTTTCTTATATTTCTCACAGTTTTAGAATCATGCTTTGTTTGTTACTTTTCTGGTTATGTTTAAGCCTTGTTCATGTTTTGTCAAGTTTGGTTTTTGGTTCTGGTCATGCTTTAGTTTTTGTTTGTATTCAAGAGTCTCGGTTCTTGCTCCAGCCACATTCTGTTCTGTTAATCAAATTTATCCGGTTCACCTGCACCTTGTCAAGCTCTCTTCTTGCTCCACCTGGTTTTCACTCGATATATACACACCTGTTCAGTTAGTCATTGTGTCAACTCATGTCTTGTTTTGTGGACCATGCCATGCCTGTCAAGCCAGCCGGCTTCTGTTTTGTTCCTGCGTTCCTGCAGTGAGTGAGTTTTTTGTTATTAAACCGTTTTACTTACCGTCATGCTGCCTCCTCATCTGCATCCTGGGGTCCAATATCTCGCAAATTGTAACATTTGAGTTTAATTTAACCGAGTACACCACACCTGAAAGAAAATTTCATTATAGTGGATCGTTATCAGATGATGCTGTAACAACCTTTAAAGAATCTGTTCCACTTTTAATCTCCTCATTATCACTGAAAAGCACAGTGGAGGGCAATAATTCTGTTTCTGCCCCTTCACAAATTGATTCTCTTGTTCAGAGTGTTACTTCATCATTGCGTGGTGCATTAGACAATGCAGCCCCCTTGAAAAAGAAGGTAATTATTCATAGAAGTCAGGCTCCCTGTTTAATTCAGAGCTGCGTACTTTAAAGCACAATGTTAGAAAATTGGGGCGAAAATGGCGCTCTACACACCTAGAAGATACCTACTTAATCTGGAAAAATAGCCTACTGTTGTATAAAAAGACACTTCACCAAGCTAGAACAGCTTATTTCTCATCATTAACAGAAGAGAACAAGAATAATCCTAGGTTTCTCTTTAGTACAGTTGCTAAACTTACACAGAGTCTTAGCTCTGTTGAGCCATCCATTCCCTTAGCTCTCAGCAGTCACGACTTTATGGGATTCTTCCAAAATAAAATTGATTCTATTAAAAATAAAATCTTTGACATACTCCCGAAGATGATTACTTCATCCTCAGCAAGTGAGACAACATTGGAAATAACTGTAGAACCTGATCTGTGTTTGGACTGTTTTGATCCTGTGGAGCTTCCAGAGTTATCAGAAATATTAGCTTCATCTAAACCTTCAACTTGTATGTTAGACCCAATCCCAACCAAATTATTTAAGGCAGTGTTCCGTCTGATTACCAGCCCCATTTTAGATGTGATTAATCTATCTTTAGTAAATGGATATGTACCAAAAGCTTTTAAGGCAGCTGTAATTAAACCTTTACTTAAGAAACCTTCGCTTGATCGAGATGACTTGAAAAATTACAGACCTATATCCAATCTTCCATTTTTATCTAAAATTCTTGAGAAAATAGTTGCTAATCAAATGTGTGAGCATTTACACAGCAATGACCTGTTTGAAGAGTTTCAGTCAGGCTTCAGAGCTCATCATAGCAATGAAACAGCTTTGCTGAAAGTCACTAAAGATATTCTTATGGCCTCAGATAATGGACTTGTGTCTGTACAGGTTCTGTTAGATCTCAGTGCTGCATTTGATACGGTTGACCATAAAATTCTCTTAAAAAGGCTGGAATATGCTGTAGGGATCAGGGGAACAGCGCTAGGCTGGTTTAAATCTTATCTGTCTGACAGATTCCAGTTTGTTCATGTAAATTATAAATCATCTTTAAACTCCAGGGTTAATTGTGGAGTACCACAGGTTTCAGTACTTGGGCCATTTCTCTTTACTATATATATGCTTCCAATAGGTCAAATTATCAGGCAGCATAGGATAAATTTTCACTGTTATGCTGATGATACTCAGCTTTACTTATCCATAAATCCTGATGAACCCAACCAGTTAGACAGACTACAAGCATGTCTTGAATATATAAAAACTTGGATGATTTTAAATTTTTTGCTTCTAAATTCAGACAAGACAGAAGTTGTCGTCTTTGGACCAGAGTCTTTAAAAAAGAAACTGCTTAGTGAATCAGTTAACCTGGATGGCATTAAATTGACCACTGGTAATAAAGTAAAAATCCTTGGTGTTATTTTTGACCAGGACATATCATTTAAATCCCATATTAAACAGGTTTCTAGGATTTCCTTCTTTCATCTCCGGAACATTGCCAAAATTAGAAATATCCTATCCAGGAGTGACGCTGAAAAACTAGTCCATGCATTTGTTACTTCAAGGCTGGACTATTGTAATTCTTTACTATCAGGATGTCCACAAAATGCAGTTAAAAGCCTACAGCTGATTCAAAATGCTGCAGCAAGAGTTCTGATGAAAATTAAAAAGAGAGATCATATTTCTCCTATTTTAGCTTCCCTTCATTGGCTCCCTGTTAAATCCAGAATAGAATTTAAAATTATCCTCCGTATATATATAGCCCTTAAGGATCTAGGTCCGTCATACATCAGAGATCTGATTGTTCCATATGTTCCTAACAGAGGACTTTGTTCTCAGACTGCAGGTTTACTGGTGGTTCCTAGAGTCTCTAGAAGTAGAATGGGAGGCAGATCATTTAGTTATCAGGCTCCTCTCCTGTGGAACCAGCTCCCAGTTGTGGTCTGTGAGGTGGACACCCTGTCTACTTTTAAGGTTAGGCTTAAAACTTTCCTTTTTGATAAAACTTATAGTTAGAGTGGCTTAGTTTATCAGAGAGGGAGCCTTCCTCCCTCCCTGTTGGATGGAGTAAGGGGGAGTCAGGATTAGCCTAAACCGGCTCAGTTATGGTTGAGGTGCAAACACACCCTCCATTTCTGCTACCTGTATGACCCCTTCTCTTTTCCAATAGTTATAATCAGTCTGACAGAGAGAGGTATCCCAATCGTTGTGGTTTTTAGTATAACAATGACCATCAGTGGGACCCTTTGTGGGGTGCCTTGAAACAACATTGTTGAAAATAAGCACTGTTTAACTTAATAATCTGAACTGAAACTTTCTGTGTAGTTATGCTGCTATAGGCTTAGGCTGCTGGAGGACATAATGACCACTTTCACCCTCTTCGCTACATTCTCACACTACTCTCCAATGTTGCATTATTTGCTGTTATTCAGCTTTTAACTTTGTTCTCTCTCCTTTTCTCTTCCTAGAAGCTACACCTGGCCTGACTCTGTGTCTACCTGTGACACCTTTCTGGAGAGGGGAATCCCCCAAGCTTCTGCTGGCAACAACTTGATGCTCACCCTCTACTGATGATCCACATGGCCCTGTCTTTCAGTGTTTAACCCTTTCTCTCTCCTAGACATGGCGATTGACTGAGCTTTTACTGTAACTAACTCTATGTGCTCTCTTTCAGACTCTAAACTTGAAAACTGGCTCCGAGTTTATATGTTCTTTCTTTCTAAGTGAAACGACTAAAGGAGCTACATCCATTAACATTTACTTTTCCTTCCCATAGAAAGTACTCCTGGATCAGTGCTTCTTTGTTCTCTTTGTGTCTCTGCTCTGTTCTATCTAACCCCCAGTCGGTTGTGGCAGATGGCCGCTCACACTGAGCCTGGTTCTGCTGGAGGTTTCTTCCTGTTAAAAGGGAGTTTTTCTTCTCCTCTGTCGCTACATGCTTGCTCAGTATGAGGGATTGCTGCAAAGTCAACGCCAGTGACTGTCCACTGTCTCTACATGCTCATCCAGGAGGAGTGAATGCTGCAAGTCACTGACTGGATGCAATCTGCTGGGTTTCAGTAGACAGAAAAACTTTGTATCCAATTTGAATAAATAACTAACTCTGACTGCACTGTTCAATGATTAGGACTAATTGTCATGTATGTACCTGACTTTTGTGAAGTGCCTTGAGACAACATGTGTTGTGAATTGGCGTTATATAAATAAAGCTGAATTGAATTGATTGAATTGGTTAAATTGGATGTGGGATGTTAAAGCATTCTTTGATCCCACATACTTTGCATGTTGCCTCTTTCAATGGGCTTGCTGGTATAAGTATATTATATCCTACATTTTGTGTCTCTCGTACATTTTATGTTTGCCTGAGTGTTTGTGTGCTCTTCATGAACATCTCTTTTTTGTTAGAAAAAGAGCTTAGCATTTTTTTCTAAGGCTAAGCAGCTGTGTTGACAAAAGAAGCTGATTCTCTATTCTCTTCCCTTCATTCTTCTTCTTCCGTTTAGCCTTACACCAAACTGTCACACACACACGCACACATACACACACACATACACAGCCACACACACACAAACAAACCAGTGAACTCACCCACCTAAATCCCCACACACTCACCCACAAACACATTCACCAAGCCTTGGCAATGAATCTTGTCAGTTTTAATAAACAGTTACATCTTTCAAGCTGCTGACGTTGCAGCAAGAGCCAGATCAGAGACGGAGAGGAAGGAGGCAGAAGAAAGACAGAGGATGTGTGCGTCTTCCTGCTGAACTACATGGAATCAAACCAAACTTATCTGTCTTCTGCTAAAGAGATAATTTGTGTATTGAAGCTGGACTTTTTATGATAAGACTGAGACTGTAAAACAGTCAATAAAATATATGTGATCAAATGATCAAAATCAGCAAAAACAGATAAATAGAATGACGCAGCAAACCAGTGGCTGTTTGTGTTTCGCTCTGTGGCTGTGTCTAAACCAGTTTGAGGCACGGTCTCAAACTTGCATTCAAATAATCAGTTTAAACTGGAAATAGCATTTATTCACATGTATCACCACGTTCCCAAGTTCTGGAGGAAGAAGCAAACTGTCCTCTTACTGACTTTTTTTTTTTTTTACAATGTCCTGCCCGGCAGAATTGTTGTCTGAGTGCCAAGAAAAAGCCCAACAGATTTACTTTCACAAGTGTTGCATTACAGCTAACGCTTTAAAGCTCAGCTTGATATTTATGAAAGAAACTATTAGAAACTGCTTTGGGATTATTTCAATTGTTACAAACATGGAGACAGAAATGAAAAGGAAAAAATAAGAAGCACGAAAGAGAGAGACGTGGGACAAAAAGCAAAAGGGAAAAGAAGGAGAAAAGAATGAAGTAGAGAAAGAAGGATGAAGAGAATACAAGATAACACCCTGCTTGCTTCTACACCTGCAAAAACATTCATATTAACAGCTTTTTTACCAGAAAGTGCGTGATACTTATGAATGCAAGATGTATTTAGTGGTAAATGCGGCTCAATATAGAACATTTGTGTATCTGTTAATACCTGAATCTAAACACCTGTGGCTCTGAGTGTGAGCGCGCTTGTGTATACAAGGTTTCTCCATAAAAATATGCAATAGTGAGTGTGAGGAGCCACAGACCTGCCCCCCTGGACCCAGGACCGATACGAAGGAGATCCGAGCCATAGACATTCAAAGGCCCTCCAGAGCACAAGAACCCCAGGAGAACCAACGCCGGGACTACCGCAACCCCCCCAGAGAAGAGTATAGGAGAGTCCCAGGGGAACCACCCAGCAGCCACAGTGCAGAAGCCCCAGGGAGCTGCAGCGATGAGCCCACAGGCCCCGCCGGTGCCGTCTACGCCTGAGCAGATCCAGCCATGGACCCAGAGACCCGACAGCCCGGGACTTATCACTCCCCAAGCAGAGGCCCAACAGAGCCCAGGGATCCAGGCCCCGGGAAGCAGCCACCAGGAGTGAGCTGGCACACACAAAAGCACCCAACCCTGGACACCGAGAACCACAAGTACACCAGCGGGCAGAGACACCAACCACCGGCAGGTAGTGTGGCAGGGAGGAAATAGGCCCCACATTTGATGAGGGGCCTAAACTGATCCAGGAGAGGGAGCAGTCCAAGACCCAACCTGACACAAAAAGCAGGCACACAGTCACAATCACACATTCCCACCCTCATCCGTACTCATAGAAACACTCACACCCATGCACTCAACGTGAAGACAAACAACAATGGACATCGTACACTCACTCACACTCCCCATACATACTCTATACTCCCAGGTCCAGGTGCCGATACCCCATAGGGGCAACCAGCCCCCGGACCCAGGAGGTGGTCCCCTTCCCTCCGGGGGTGAAGACAGGAAGACCGCCCCAGCACCTGAACCTGGGCTGGGCTAGCCTGGACTGGTGCCTGAACCTGAGCGACCCTGGCCCGGGCCCCGACTCCCCACCCCAACCCAAGTCCCCAACGACCCCCATCCTCATCCAGAGAGGGTTAGGGTTAGGGTTGTACAAAAGAGGCCACCACAGGATGAAACAGTCCCAACCCCCCAATTAATTCCAATCCTATCCCCATGAACCCCCAATGAACCTCTGATCACGGCTTTCCCTTCCTCTTACTGACAATTTGCTAAGTTGTTCAGGAAGACCCCAGGAACCACTACAGATTAAGTCTACCAGGAACTGGAAACTGCTTGTATACTAGTGTTGCTGACCATAGTGACAGCAACACCTTCAGCCACTGATCTAAATTAACTTGTTGAAACTGTCACTTTTTACATCAGTTTTTGTGGGGACACGTGTGTGTAGACCAAGACCTTTAACACATACAATAAACCACAGCTCTCTTCACATCTGAGGTAGCCACGTAGGGACAAGGAAGAGATTTACAGCAGAGGGGACCAGGTCCTGTATAGGCAGGCCAGGAACAAACTGACCAAGGAGATCAGGGCAGTTAAGAGAAGTTTCGTTGTCCAATGAGCTAACCCCTCCCTCCTACTTCCCTATGTCTAAGGGGATTGCTCAATCCAGCTCTCCATCCAACGGGTCCGGACTTCCCTAAACCTGAAAAGTCTTACTAAGCAGGTTCACTGAAAGTTCTGTTTAAGCTGGTGTCGGGAAATGACTCGCCTAGCCTCTGACAGCCTACATCCAGAAGTCTCGCCCTTCTTCAACCGGAGGTCTGGACGACTGAGTAGCCTACCGCAGTCATTCACAGTCTGACAGTCACTTTTGTTAACGGCTGTTCATTCTCTAATATTACAACTGGCTCTTGGTATATGGCCTAGGTTAATTTTAGTGACTCGGCACGAGCCCCAAGGGCGTTGTTTTAACAAACTTGGCTAAGGCAACCTATAAAAACCTCCTATAATTTCTTAGAACCAGGCAACAAGACTTTTTACCACCAATGAAAAACCAATAATACGGTGACTCAAATAATTGAATGTCCACGATTTAACTAGAATTTTATATGCTTTCTTTAATTAGTAACGCTTTTGCAGGGGTCAGTAACAGCTTAAACTCAGCAACACAATAAATTCAATAATAGAAATAAATCAATCAACTCAACCCGTCTTTCCCTGATGCTGAAACTAGTGAGTTTGGAGAAGCTTTGAAGACGGGGGGCTCGTCCATGCACCCGATGGAGCTGTTCCTTCGGGTAACAACGAGTGATTTCTTGAGGGGAATACGACTTAATATTCAGTTTTCTTCCTTTAAGTGACAGGCACTGATGCTCCAGACTTCGATGGTTAAACAGAGACTTTGTTGTCATATGTCTCAGAAGACAATAGCTTCCAGAGGCTGAAGAGTTGAAGGAAACCCCGGGGACATAATTGAGGTTGATTCAGGACTTCCAGAAGCCTGAAACTTAGAGCAATCAGCTGTTTACCGATCAAGTTCACTTCTGTTGTCTGGATAAAAAGGCTGTAGATGAAATCAGATTCTTAATTTTGAGGCACAGTCCTTCTAGGGCACCCGGGTTGATCCTCTTTTTCATGCAGTCGATCACCTGGGCTGTGTCTCTGTTCCTTTTCCATCTGACTGTCTTTCCTCCTTCCGATCTTGTTCGCTGGTCCTCTGCGAGGAAACAACCCCGTTCCTTGCCTCAGCATTGTTTTTATAGTGCTTGATGCTTTCACCAGTCAGCTCCTTATTAGGCTTTCCAGTTATTGCTCACCCTATTCAGCTCAACTTCTTGGTTATTGCACAATACTTTAGTCATGGTCATTGTGACCTACTGGTTCCTGCTTTTCGGCCTTGGAGATGCCAGTAATAGCCACGCAGTTGGCTGTAGACGCATCCTCCCTTCCTCCCGTTGGCTTTTAAAGGTTCGCTGTCAGCATACAGCTGGCTCTCGTCACTCTTAGTCATCCTGCACTTCTCTCCCTAATCTGCTCAGTCTTAAACTTTACACAGTATCACACATTCCATTCTCAGCTTTCTGCATTTACTTTAAGACACAGTTATAAAATCATCACTACATTCTTTTTATTCGTACATCACTATTAACATTTTATCTTTCATATATGGTTGATTGAGATTTTTTAAACCTAATGTTTTTTTGTTTTAATTATCAGTTCTTTATTATTTTGATCATATATCTTTTAGATTCATAATCAAAGATTTTTGATTTCATTTAATACCTGTAAAAGAATGGAAAATCATCATACGTCATTTCTTTGGATACACCTGTTTACATTTCTGCAAAAGATAAGACAGTTAATATGTATCTCCACACAGGCCTCTCCAGTCTTCTCAGTTCCAGAATATGAGAACATGCTTGTTTCACTCTCCACTGTTTCAATTGTATATTTTAATAATTGTTGCATGGATTACACAGAAATATATCTATTGTAATTTTTATGGCTTTAACTGTGAGTATTTAATGAATGCTGCATGGATTACATGGAAAGATCTCACCTTATTTTGACAGAAGTTACAGCGAGAAGCCGAAAAACAGCTTCTCAGCTAACAACACAGCTGCAGTTGAAATGGTTTGAGAAACCTCGCTGCCAACAGGAGCCCGTCCCCCCACCCTGAACAGAATCCTTCCTGGCAGATGATCTTTACCCACAGGTGTCAAACTCCAGTCTCCAGCCTCGAGGGCCGGCGTCCTGCAACCTGTAAATGTGTCTCTGTGGCAACACACCGGAATGACACAATTGGGTCATTACTGGGAGTCTGTAGAACTTAAATGCATGAGGAGGTGCTCAGGTTATTTGATTCAGGTGTGTTGGACTTTGGACACATCCTTGCAGACTGGAGTTTGAAAAGCGTGCCGTAACAGCTTCTACTGCAGGTTTGACAAGCAGCTGTTCACATCTTCCACCAATTCGTCCACATCTCATCGACACAAAAGCTCCCCACTCTAACCAGGCCCCCTGCTGGACCCCCTGCAGTTTGCTTACCAGGCAAAATTGCTCAGCAGATGATGCAGTCAGAATGGGACTACACTTCACCCGGCACCATCTCGACTACTTATGTATGCTGAGATCCTGTTTGTGGACTTCAGCTCAATCTTTAACACCAGCTTCCTGACTGGGGAGCATTTTCTCCCGCAAAAGAATCATCATCACCGATGTGTGTTCTCTTCCCACTAGTCTTTTCCTTGTACACAAATGACTGCACCTTAGTGAACCGGTCTGTGAAATTCCTGTTTGCAGATGACACCTCTGTTGTTGGTCTGATCTGGGACAGTGATGAGTCTGCATACAGACAGGAGGTAGATCGGCTGTTCCACTGGCGCCGTCAGAACCACCTGGAGCTTAAGCCGCTCCAGACAGTGAAAATCAGAATCAGAATCAGAATCAGAATCAGCTTTATTGCCAAGTTTGTACATACAAACAAGGAATTTGACTCCGGTACACTTTGCTCTTTGGTTTTTGTTTTTGCACTACAGAATATACATATTTACAATGTTCAAATATACACATATATAAATAATAAGGTGCATTTGCAACATCTGTATGCTGTTGTTTTGTATTTTATTGAATGTTCAACAGAGAAACAGCCTGGGGGAAGAAACTGTCTCTGTGGCGGCTGGTTTTAGTGAACAGCGCTCTGTAGCGTCGGCCTGAAGGCAGAACTCTAAACAGTTTATGTGAAGGGTGTGTGGGGTCTGCAGAGATTTTAGCAGCTCTTTTCCTGACCCTAGACCTGTATAAGTCTTGGATGGAGGGAAGGTCAGCCCTGATGATTCTCTCTGGATTGGACTTCTGGAAAACGCCCCCGTACATTGCCTCCCCTCAACATCCTCAGCAACACTGTGTCTGCTGTGGATCACCTCTGGTTCCTAGGAACCACCCTTTCTCGGGACCTGAGGTGGTCCTCACACATAGACATGTTGTGGATTTTCTTATCAAAGTGGGAGAGAAGACAACTCATTACCAAGATAAAGACCGGACCTTGTCTTTAAAAGTTTATTCAAAGGCATTTAGTGTTTGAAGACTCTGTCACTGAGCAAGTCAGAGAAGCAGAGCATCGAACAGAATTCACAAACAGTATTTATACCAAAAATGAGGGTGTTATCTCAACTTAAAAGAGTTTAGAAATATGGCCCCCAGACCCCACCCCGGGTCAGAGGTAACAAAGTTATTTATGAGAGCACCCATCTACCATCCCTTGAGATACAACACTTCAGGGAGTGTTAACCATAAAACTCCTGATAATGAATTTAGAGCCCAACTGCTCTTAAGTAACCATATAGAGAGGTCACAGGTGAGAGAGGTAAAAAAAAAGGTCAGAGCATTAAAAGAATTTTCCACAACACTCCTTTCTTCTTATTACAAGATAATAACAACTAAAGGAAAATTCTACAAAACCATCACCCAAGATTATAATCAAAGTAAAACTAAGAAAAAAGAAAAAATATACAACACTTTAAAAGAAACATCAAAATCAAAAATAAAAATAAAAGAATAACTCCAATCTTCATTAACCAGGATGTCCAACCACCAGTAATAATCCAGGTCCATGGATTCCAAGAGGAACCCATATTTTCTTTCTGTTGGGTTGTCAGCAATTCTCCAAACTTATCATGGATACTTGTCATGTTGCTAGACACATCAGGAATAAAAGTGCAACATTGTTCTCCAATTAAATGACAAACGCCACCCTTCTCAGCTAACAGGTAATCTAAAGCCATCCTATTTTGTAAACTCATCGTTCTAAGAGTTTGTTGCTCCTTGGTCAGAACAGTGAAACCTTCCTCAGTTAAAGCAGTAAGACTTTCTAACTCAACTGACAACTCATTAATCCTATGAGCTGCATTAGCAGCCCCATAACTAGGAATGAGTGTACCCAAAATTCCTTTCCAATATGGAATCCTAGCTCTCTTTTGCCGTTTGAACATTGTCTTCCTTTCTAATAATGGGGTGATTGAATCATAAGTAGTGACTGTAGGTAGTAAATGAGCTAAATAACATACTCCAGACCAGTTAGCAGGCAGATACAGATATTATCTATTTCCACACATCCAAATCATATTCTTAGGACATGAATACCCATCTCTACTAGGAAAAGTAACAAGAACCCTGGTTAATTTACCTGCCTGACCATACAATTTACTTCCATTCGGTAAGGCTGTCAGATTAAGAGTTAACACAAAGGGATCTAGGACCGAAGATCCCGAAATGGTATAAGCAGCAGCTCTGATAGGACATGGTCCAGATGTATCTCTGTGGGTTAAAGCACATGAAACAAGTATAATGGTCTTGCAACCCTCTGTCTTTCCAAGGAAATAAGGTGTCTTTTCCTCCTGTGCTATACAAATATCTGGATCTTTAATCGGATTCCTATTACCCCGAAATCTATAAAGAGTTCCTGTATTACCACATGTTAAATTAGTCTCACTGGAAAATCTACTAACATTTCTGCTTTCCCTTACAGTATAATTCCTCACCCAAGGAAAAATAACCTCCACCAGCCAGTTATCTAGAAAGAAAGTAGCTAGAGTATAAGCAGTATCAATAGGAACAGGTACCAAAAATGGTTGATCATTAATAGCATGTAGAATCAAACAACAAACATAGCAACTATCATTTCTTATCTTCCGCACAGTTTGATGCATCAGTTGCCACAAGACATTATCTGTCAAGACTTGAACAACGGACGAACCCAGAATGCAGACTAGCAGGCAGCATGACGGTAAGTGAAAAACGATTTAATAAAAAACAAAAAACTCACTCTCAGAAGAGGCAGGAACAAACCAATAAATGGGCTGGCAAGACAGACATGGAATGACCCGAAAAACAAGACATGAGCATGATTTGAAAATAATAAACAGAAGCATGATTCAAAATATAAGAATAATAATAATAAACAGAAGAACGAATCAAACCTTTACTGTAAAAAACATATAAAGAAAAAACACAAAACCAAAAACCAAACAACACCAAATCATAACATTATCAGTATGATCATGGTAGTCAGAGAAGTGATGAATCTCTCTTCCAGTCAGCTGATGAGTATTATTGGCATAATTACTCAGATTAGTCGCAAATTGTCTTAGCTGTACCTTTTCCCAAATAAACACAGAAGTAATAAAAATACTTGCAATACCAATCATCAGCATCAGAACAGATCATCTTCCATATAGCTGCATCGTGACCTTGAAGTGGAATGTCCTTTCTTCTGGTACTGAAAGCAAACAGTTTTTCCAAACTAAACAAATCATAAACAAAGTTAAAAAAAAATCCAGCTGCCTCTTCCAGAGTGGCTTCTGCGCTTCAAGCTGCCCTGTTATCAAGATAGTACAGGTGGGCGGTCGTTGGAAGCCCCTCTAGGTAGGAGGTTCAGAACCAGGATGCTGCTCAGGTGGTGTTCCCATGAACACCTTCCAGTGTAGCATAGACCCAGGTGTCACGTTCTGCTACCTTGACAACGGTGTAGGATCTGATATGGGCCATCGCAGCATCTGGACTTCAACTGTGTTCTCCTGGAATCAAGGAGTGGAGTTTGGAAGTGGCTGTTTTCAGCAATGCAGCATTTTCAATCTGTGAAACTTGAGAAAGCACAGTGGACAGGTTTTGACAGTAAAACAACATCCTCTCTTCACACAAAGATGTGGAAGGTAGAAATCTTAGCAATATCCCCATGCCCAAACTAGGAGACCTGTCAAACAGCACTTCAAAAGTCTCCATCGTAAATGAAAACCAATAAGCAGAACCTTTCACAAACCTTGGCTATATTTTTTTAATTTCTCATCCTAGCTGCTTAATCACATGAACTTCATCAAAAATCCAGCAAAATCAAAGAGAAGTAATCTTCTCACTCCACCTAGTATACTAGCAGTAATCATCAGCTAAATATTCTGAATATTAAAAATGTGACATATGATGTTTGAGGAAGGCCTGATTACAGGTCATTATTTCCATAGTTTCAGAATACCCAAAGAAAATTACAAAAATGCTCTGATCTGTGAGATGTAAAATTCACAAAAAGAATCAACACCATACTTTCAGACAGGTTTCAGACTGTGATCTTAAGGAAAACTATGCACCATTTATATAAACAACGTACAACGTCTCTTTCGCTTTGTCACTAAGTCCTCACTGGAGGTATGAGCTACCCTTTTCCCATGAGTGCTAAAACTTTTGTAATTCATTCTGACATCCTCCTCTTCTGGCGCAGGGTCCAACCCATGCGACAATCCAGCAAAAAGTTTAAAAAAACAGTTCATCAATGTCTCACTTAGAAAATAAGTCACATATCATCCTGATTTGTCTTGTATGAAGATGAGTATTAGATTCATGACATCTAATGTAATTGTGATGCATAAACTCTACAAAGTTAATCTGATAAAATAATTCTCACCAAATATGAAGTCATGACTCAGATTCTTTATCAAAATATATTCCTTACTTTTAGCATATCTTAAAACTGTCAGCTAGCTTAATGGCACCAGGGAAAACTTTTAACCTAATAAATCACCAATGATCCTTCATGCCCCCCAAAAACTAATTCTTCAAAACTAGTTTAAACTATTTCATTAACCTTTTAATAGTTAAAAACACATAAATCTAAATGTCATGCTACATCCTTAATTTATTATACAAAAAAACATGTTAAGGCAACAATCACGACAAGCATTTTGATTCTATTGTCTCTTAAACAGTGTTAATAAAATCAGGAAGGGAGGTGCTGAGCATCACCATGAAAGCAAAGGCATGAACAAACCTGATAGAGGCTGAGTCAGGCAGAACTAACCTCTTATGGGCAGCTTATAGGCGGGACCCACAGTTTCTTCAATTCCAAACCCATCTTAGTGTACCTTTAAACTGCAAATCTGTTAACACACCTACCTCAAAAACGAGCTGCTTCTTAATTCTCCTGAAAAAAACTGAAGGTTTTAATCAATCTGGGATTTAGAAAACATTATTCTAAACATGCATTATTATGTCATGCAACACATAAACAAACATTCAGTCAACAAAACAAAGACAAAACATCAAAGACAGACAAAATGGCCAAATTTGAAGCTTCAAGAATTTAAAGAAATTTTAACAATCTCTTTCAAAATATGTTTTCTCAGCCATATCTCTTAATGCGTTAATTGATCAATTTTTATTATGACAATCTTCAGGATCCTTTTTAAAATGAGTGCACATAGTCCAAAAAGATCTCAAAACTATTTTAGAAGCACAGCACAGTTTTCTCTAACATGAATCCAAATTTACTGATGCTGAAAACCCTTTGCCAATTCTTTATACTGTAACCCTGTAATAATAATAACTATAATCCTGAGAGTTATTGTTATAATTCTCTTTTGTTTTGCTCCAATTTGATCCCAGCTGTATTCAAGAATTTCTCTGCTCAGGTTAAAATGCAAAGAAGTATTTTAAGTCGGCATTGGACATCTTTATGGCATACCCAAAAACTAAAAAAAACTGCAGTGTTAAACTTAACCAGAAATAAGATAAGAAGCTTTGACTCCAAACTGGACTTTGTTCCCACATAACGTTTCAAAGGAGAACCAACATCATTTTCTTTAATTTGGGGCTATTAAATTTTGAGAGTTGGGGAGAAAATTATTACTAGAACCCCCTCTTTAAAAATGTAAAATGCTGATAAATGGTTCCAAATTTTCATTCCTTAGTAATCTGGAAATTACCTTGTGTACCGTTGTACTCCCAAGTATTCTTTTAATCTTTAACCGCCTAAGAAAATTCAACAAGGAGACTGTAGTTTGAGCCGACCATCCTCTTAAGTGTTAAGAGGGCCTTTATTCTTTTCTTTTCCTAAAATAAAGGAATTTTACTTCTCTTTATTCCATTATAAAAGAATCCTAGCCTTGGCTCCAAAAAACAAAACTCTTCAGCCCCAATCTGTGTTCCCCAGAGTAGAAATTTGAGTATTATTGCATTTCAAAGCCACCAAAATGACTGGAACTCATCATTGGCTAAGATCTGTTTTTTGTTAATAGGAATCGATCTACCTTAATTAAGTATTATAATGTTATGGACCCAAAATCTATGGCTCACGGGCTTCAAGAGTCCAGGAATGAACCAAGGTTGAGTACTGCTGCATTGAACAATGATGCTAGCTTTCTGCAGAGATTGAAGGATTGGCTTAATATCCCCAGACCTGTTAGTGTATTATTTCTACTTGGACAATAATCAGATAAAAAAATTACTAGTTCACAGCTCCTAATTTACCTCAGATCATAATTTGCTCCTAACCCAGTTCTATAAGAAGCTTCAGACAAAACATTATGCTAAAAAAAACCTAAAAACAAAACAAAAAAGTCACAGATCTGTTTTAAAAATAAGGAAAAGCATGCTTAAAAAATTTGGTTACCGTGGTGGGAAATAATCCACATTCCTGAAGGCCTTTTCTATGCAGAGTCTTTTAGGGAACATCAGATTAGTTTTTAATTTTAAATTTTTGTGTGGTATTACCACTGTCCAATCAGATTCTTTTACCTTCAAAAATAAACCCAATTTTTCCATTCTCATTTTAAAGTTTTGTTTGCCAAAGGAAAAATGTGTTTAACTAAACCAATTACTTTTAAAAGTTTTAAAAGTTTTAGCTGTGGTGACATCTTAGAAACAACGTGTTTACAATGTTTCTAGGAACACAGAACTGATTAGATTTCCTTTCTCCCCAGAGGAAAGAAATATAAACTGCAGAACAAGGCCTTCATAGTTTTTGTCAGGACCTTGATATAAGGTACAGTTTAAATTCAACGCGCTGCATTGTAATCAGAAGAGGGAAGAAAACAAACTAATATAACCTCTTCCCAGCAGCGGCTGTGAAAAACAATGAATTTGTACCTTCCATAAGCGTAAGTTAACACTTGTGGACAAAAACTGCACCCCACTGTAAGTACTGTGTCAGAGACTGTATGAAGACCATCTGCAGTAGAACTAAGCCTGTTTTAATGAGGTCTCGACCCATTAGATTTATGGGATACAAACTCTGACAACAGAAAACAATATGAAGGAAGAAGCCCAGCAGGTGTTTCGCATGATGAGTTTTAAAAATGTTCCTTCATGAGATCTGTCCTGAAAATAACATAGAAACACATGATTACTGCTGAGTTTTGGAGATGTTGTAACTTCCTCTCCTTTTTAATAACTTTTAATAACTACTGTAGAATAATTGACCCTGAATATTCCACGACGAAAGAGAGAACTTGCTTCTCTAAAAGAATTAACTGGAAAGTATCAAATGAGCATAAGTTATCACCCTTTTGAAGATACTTTTCTAACCCTAAAATAATATTTTAACCCGCTATATCTGTCAACGTCAAGCAAGCGTCACATGAGCAGCGGTTAATAAGCGTTCTTCGTTGCAGAAAATAGGAAAGATTTATGCAAATGTGTGTGTTTGTACGTTACCCCCATCAGTTTCTTAATCGCTCTGTCGATCGCTCGACTGTCATGGCACACAGTCCTCTATCAGTCCAAAAAAAAACCAAGCCCTTTCCAGGTGTGTTGGTGGGACATTCACTCCTTCCTTGTCCTCTTTAACTTCTCCAGAGGAAGAACTTTGCTCCGGCCTGTTTCTCTTCTTCTGCCTGCATAAGATGTGCTTTCAATATAAATCCAGTGTATCGCTCTTCTGGCTCTGGCAAACAGCATGGATCGTTGTCCATCTCAGTGGGTTTGGGGCCAGTCTTCTTCTGAGTTTCGTTCTGGTGGAAACTCACTCTGTCATTTGCAGCAAGCAGGCAGCAGACCATCTCTCTTTCAGGCCATGCTGAAGAAGCGTCTCTGGTGGAGTAGCCATGGGAAGGGCAGGTTTCTAAAGTCCAGACTCAAAAACGCAGATGTTGCACTCAAATCCCATATATGTGTGTATGTGTGTGTGAGAGACAGAAGGAAAAGTTTAGTATAGGTTCAGATTTTGCACACAGAAATATTATCAGTCAGTCAGTCAGTTGTGCACATGCCTGTCACTTCCTTCGAATTCTACTTTCTGTGTCTTCCACATTCTCCCTTCCACAACATGGACTATACTCCTTTCTAAAACAACTTTCTTTTCCCATCTCTAATGTCCCTTTTCACTTTTACCTTCTTTTCCAACTGATTGCAGTATTTAAGACAAACGAAACTTCCTGCAGGAAAAAAGAAAAACTTGTCTTATCTTCCCAAATTAAAGTACATTTAACACAATCATCCCCACCTTTTTCTTCATTATTTTATAAATCACAGAGTCTGGAGAAGGACCCACCGCTGATGCCTCTGAGGTTCCGGAACCATTTTTACACCTTCAGCGGCACGTCTGCCCCCTGGCTTTTCTCCTTTATAAGGTGTAAAAAATTGCTAAAAACCACCCGCAAAACCCTTTGTTTTGCTTGTCTTATTGTTACCAATAAAACCCTCCCTTTATACCTTACAGGTTGACCTGGCCCTCAGTCGATGTCCCCCCTCTCCCAACTCCTGAACTAATCAATTAGTTAGGAGATGCTGGTGGCTGTTAAAAAAAAAATTATATATATATATATATATAATATATATATATATATATATCTATATATATATATATATATATATTCAGAGCAACTTCTCACCCAGATATATTTGTAGATCTATAGACTGGATCCGAGGCAGGCAGTAGGACTCCCCTCTGTTAAATGGAGGTGGACTGAGGACAAAGTCTTCAGGCTGGCCAGGCGTCCTTATCCTCTCCTGCGGATTCCTCTGGCACGTCGGATCCTGTTCGTGACGCCAAAATTGTTGTGGATTTTCTTATCAAAGTGTGAGAGAAGACAACTCATTAACAAGATAAAGACCGGACCTTGTCTTTAAAAGTTTATTCAAAGGCATTTAGTGTTTGAAGACTCTGTCACTGAGCAAGTCAGAGAAGCAGAGCAACGAACAGAATTCACAAACAGTATTTATACCAAAAATGAGGGTGTTATCTCAACTTAAAAGAGTTTAGAAATATGGCCCCTAGACCCCACCCCGGGTCAGAGGTAACAAGGTTATTTATGAGAGCACCCATCTACCATCCCTTGAGATACAACACTTCAGGGAGTGTTAACCATAAAACTCCTGATAATGAATTTAGAGCCCAACTGCTCTTAAGTAACCAAACACAGAGGTCACAGGTGAGAGAGGTAAAAAGAAGGTCAGAGCATTAAAAGAATTTTCCACAACAGACACTACTGGTAAGAAGGCCCAGCAGAGGCTGTCCCTCCTGTAGCAACTCAAGAAGTCCAACCTTCCACAGCAGCTGCTGGTGATCTTTTACACTGCCATCATTCAGTCTGTCCTGTGTTCATCCATCTCAGTGTGGTTTGGCTCATCCACAAAACAGGACAGGTCCAAACTGCAACCAACAATCAGTTCTGCAGAGAGAATCATCCAGGACTTATATAGGTCTAGGGTCAGGAAAAGGTCAGCTAACATCTCTGCAGACCCCACACACCCTGCACACAAACTGTTTAGGCTTTTACCTTCAGGTGGTGCTACAGAGTAGAAACCAGCTGTCACAGAGACAGTTTGCTCCTCCAGGCTTGATGTGATATTAAACTTCTGGAATGTCTTTTCTAAAACTCCAGCCTCAACACAATTAATTATGGTTGATGCTTGAGAGCTGGGTCCATGCCAGGAAACCAACCAGTTTAAATCAACTTTACTATTCCTGTCAAGTAGAGTTGTCAAATTTCCAAACAGGGTGTTGACAGAAGCTTGAAGCAAACTAATGAAGATATAATTTGCTGTAAAATCAAAAAAAAAAAAAAAAAAAATCTGTGGGGTGCCTACATATATTAGAGCTTGTATGTTTAAAGATGGTGTAGATTATTGAAATACCACATTGTGTGCATTCAATTCCTAGCAGTTGTATGTTGAATGGTCCTTCCATCTAGAAAAAGTAGGTTAGGATATCTGTTTTGCTTTGGAAGATTTCCTACTGACTGAAATAAAATGAAATAAACAAACTTAAGATCCTTGTGTACCTGTGGGAAGCATTGCATCCTTTTGTACAGGTCGACAAAAGGCATATATAAATTTTATGCAAGAACAAAACAAGCATAAACCCGAAAAAAAGAGTCAGATCTAGACATCAAGACTGTTACACATTTAAAATTTGCACCACTTGTTTAAAGAAGGGTGTTGAACTAAACATGAAATCATGGAAATAGGAAATCATTCCACCATGTTTAACGAATAAAAAGATTAAAAAACACCTTATTAAAAGAAGTTCCAGTTTTGCTTTAAACACATCAGATACAAGATCATGATCATCTTGACTGTGGATTCGAACCAGCAGGTGAACTGATGGAGACTTTTCTGAAAAACCTAATGATGTCCTGGCTTACAGTGTTGCCATGGTGACCAGTTGGCAGTAATTGAAGAACCTCTGTGGCCCTGTCCAAAAATGTCTCCTTTGTCTAGTTCTAAATTTACTGTCCACCATTTCAGCATACTGTCTGCTTTGCTTGAGAGTTTAAACTTTTATTTCAAGTACCTGGGCTCTAAAATAATGGCAACACAAATGAAGAGGATGAAATGCCTCAGTGCTTCCTAGAAAACATTAATAGTATCATCCTCAGTGTGAATGAATGAATGAATGAATGAATGAATGAATGAATGGGTTGATTTCTGTCCTTCATTCCCTCACACACCAACACCAATAAATGCAGCATGTTGTCTGCGCATAGAGGAGCAGCGTCAGGATATCTGGTTTATTTGCTGAGATGGAGTAACATCTACAGCTGACCTATATTCATGTTCAGTCTGTCTTCACACTGGGAGCGGCGCATATCAAACCATCTTTAATACACATTGAACATGTCACGCTTACGTGTGCTGAAACAGAACAGCTCTCTATTATTTCTTTGGATTTTAGCCAAATGCAGTTACCTGTTAATGACAGCAGGTGGCATAGTGTGCAATAAAAGATAAATAAACAGCTTACTGATAAGAAACAAATAATTTACTATCATGTAAAATGTTCACTCAGCAAATCTTTTAGAGAACGTCAACATATTAGCTTAACGTCACTTTTTATTTGTTGTTAACTAGATTTGTCACGAGATTAGCCAGTTATCAGGCAATATCTTTTTTGCTATTGTCCTTATAATGACGAGATAGTGAGTAATACTCATACTTGTACTCGTTGTCTTCCGCTTTATCCGGGCCCAGGTCGCAGGGGCAGCAGACTCAGCAGAGACACCCAGACATCCCGCTCCCCAGACACCTCCTCCAGCTCCTCCGGGGGGAGCCCAAGGCGTTCTCAGGCCAGTTGAGAGACATAGTCTCGGTGACTTTAGCCTGGGTGATGAAAGAGTCCAACCCCGGGTCCCCAGCCTCTGCTTCCACCAGGAAATGTTTGATGGCAGGATTGAGGAGATCCTCAAAGTACTCCTTCCGCCGCCCGATAATGTCTCCAGTCGAGGTCAGCAGCCTCCCACCCCCACTGTAAACAGTGTTTGCAAAGCACTGCTTCCCTCTCACGAGGCATCAGACGGTTTGCCAGAATCGCCTTGAGGCCAACTGGTAGTCCTTCTCCATGGCCTCACCGAACTCCTCCCAGGCCTGAGTTTTTGCCTCTGCCACAGCCCGGCTTGCGGCTTGCGGCTTGCGGAGTCCCACAAGCCAACTCCTACTTCAGCTTGACAGCGTCCCTTACTGCCGGTGTCCACCACTGGGTTCGGGGATTGCCTCCGCGACAGGCACCGCAGACCTTACGGCCGCAGATACAGGGAGCAGCATTGACAATAGATGGGAGAACATGGTCCACTCGGACTCTATGTCTCCAGCATCCCCCAGAATCTGGTCAAAGCTCTCCCAGACGTGGGAGTTGAATACATCCCTGGCCGAGGGCTCTGCCAGACGTTCCCAGCAGACCCTCACTATGTGCTTAGGCCTGCCAAGTCAGTCTGGCTTTCTCCTCTTCCAGCGGATCCAACTCACTACCAGGTGGTGATCAGTGGACAGCTCAGCCCCTCTTTTCACCCAAGTGTCCAAAACATGCGGCCAAAGTTCTGACGACACAACAACAAAGTTAATCATCAACCTCCTGGCTAGGATGTCCTGGTGCCTGGTGCACTGATGAGTTAGTTAACAGTCTAGTTAACAACTTTTTATATGTTGTTAAATAGATTTGTCACCAGATTAGCCAGTTTTCAGGCAATATCTTTTTGCCATTGTCCTTATAATGACAAGATTGTGAGTAATATATCTCTGGATATTTTTAACCTCAATTTGAATTATTCTCCAGAACCGGCACCACAAAAGAAGACATAGAAGAAGAACTACCAAAGCAGTGCAGGTAAAGTACAGCTAGAGGAGGCAGACTGTGTGGTTTCCTTCATACACGAAAACAGGAGCATATTTTTTGACGTGTCTGATTCCGCCTGTGTGAGTTGTCTTTTAGATTTTTTCCTTTCTCTCCATCCTTGTATCTGTTTTACTCATTATTATGATGTTCTTTATTTTATTATAGGTGCATGACAGATGCAGCTATTATGCAACATGCACAACAATTGTAAAGATTTTTTTCGCAGCACTTTTTTTTTACAGTATTTTTTCTCAAAGTAGGCAGACAGGAAATGGGGGCAGAGAGAGAGGGGGAAGACCAGCGGCAAATGTCGCTGGGCCCAGTACTCGAACCTGGGACGGCTGCGTTGAGGACTGAAACCTCTGTATATGGGTCGCACATTTAACCCCTACACTGCCAGTGCTGTGCCCTAGTAACAATGTTAATGAGAGACAGGTTTCAGATCTTTATCGGCATCACAAAGACAGTAGAGGGAGACATTTCCAGAGCACAAGAGACATTACAGCATTAAAACCCATTCTTTTTACAACAATCGCAAATACTAGCAGCTGACATCACTGTCTGTATTCAACGTTTTACTGTATGTGTCAGAACCCGGTCCAGTCACTATGCAGAATAAAAAATAACTTCTTTTGCTGGTAATCGAGCTGCACGGTGGGGTAGTTGGTAGCAGTGTTGGCTTGCAGCAGGTATGGGGTCGTTCTGCATGGAGTTCGCGTGTTCTCCCCATGCAGGTGTGGGTTCTTTCTGGGTATTCCAGCTTCCTCCCACAGTCTAAACATAGGACTGTTAAGTTAACTGGTCTCTCTACATTTTCCTCAAGTATTAGTGTGTGCATAGTTGTTTGTTCTGCGTGTCTCTGTGTCGCCCTGTGATGAACTGGAGGGCTGTCCAGAGAGTACCCTGCCTCTCCCCAATAGAGTCTGGTGCCTAAGAAAGATGTTGTTTTATCTTTGGTCTGCTTCTAGGTCTCCTCCTGGGGGGAAGTCCCTGGAACATCTCCTTACTAAAGCATTTAAAAGCCATCATTACCTGTTGCCCAAACCACCTGAACGTACTCCCTTTAATGTGACGAAAAACAGTTTGCTCTGAGCTGCTCACTCTAAGAGAGTCCAGCCTCCTTGTAGCCTCCTCTGCAAGGAGGCTGGACTCTTAGAGTGAGCAGCTTCCCTTGCAGAGGAAGCTTGTTTCAGCAGCTTTTATTGACCAACTCATTCTTTCTGGTGTTGCATAACTGAAAAGTATTTGGATGTTGAAGTTGGACTAAAATGCAGGAAGGAACTCAGGAGCCGCATGGTGTGTAGAATATTTAAGAAAGAAATTAAAAACGTACAGAAGAACACTTGAAGGAACAGAGCATGTAACTGGCAGGGAGCAGAATCCTGAAGCATGGAGCAGAGACACGGGGCAGAATAACATAAGAAACCAGAGAGGAACAAAGAGAACCAGAGAGAATAAATACTGGGACAAGAATGCAGAAAAGTCATGGAGATCAGTTGAAAGCAAGCAGGTGGGAATGAGCAGCAGCTGAGACCAATGAAAGGGGAGAGCTGAGGGAGGAAAGAGAGAATAAACAGGATCTGACAGAGAGGGACAGAGCGAAGAAATCTAACAGGAAACAATAATGATAATGATAAACAAATGTAACAAAACACATAAATAACCCAAGAACCCAATAAACAACGAATGAACTAAAATGGCCGCAACAACAGAACAGTACCAAAATGGAAGAGAAAGAGATAAATAAAGACACTAAAACTCAAACACTTAAAACAGGCAGATCATGACAGTTCAAGATTTGTGCTGTTTTTGTTGAGTTTTTTGTAACAGTTCATCAAACAAATTTAATCTCAGAAACAAATAACCAGTAAATACAGTAAATAAAAAATCTGTTTTTAAATATTAATTGAAATTATTCAATTCAGTTAATTTATATAGTGTCAACTCACAACGCACATCATCTCAAAACAGATTTCAAGCCAGGTCTAGACATTCCAACTGATCATAACTATCAAACAGATAAATTCAGTTGAATATTCAAATTGGTTAAAAGTTTTTCCATCTAAGAAACCTAGCAGATTGCATTGAGACAGTGACTTGCAGCATTCACTCCTCCTGGATGAGCATGTAGAGACAGTGGACAGTCGCTGGCGTTGACTTTGCAGCAATCCCTCATACTGAGCATGCATGTAGCGACAGTGGAGAGGAAAAACTCCCTTTTAACAGGAAGAAACTTCCAGCAGAACCAGAACCAGGCTCAGTGTGAGCGGCCATCTGTCACAACTGACTGGGGGCACTGATCCAGGAGTACTTTCTATGAGAAAGAAAAGTAAAAAGTGGTCATTATGTCCTCCAGCAGCCTAATCCTATAGCAGCATAACTACAGAGATAGCTCAGGATAACCTAAGCCACTCTAACTATAAACTTCATCAAAAAGGAAAGTTTTAAGCCTAGCCTTAAAAGTAGACAGGGTGTCCGCCTCACGGACTAAAACTGGGAGCTGGTTCCACAGGAGAGGAGCCTGATAACTAAAGGATCTGCCTCCCATTCTACTTCTAGAGACTCTAGGAACCACCAGTAAACCTGCAGTCTGAGAACAAAGTGCTCTGTTAGGAACGTATGGAACAATCAGATCTCTGATGTATGATGGAGCTAGATCATTAAGGGCTTTATATGTGAGGAGGATAATTTTAAATTCTATTCTGGATTTAACAGGGACCCAATGAAGGGAAGCTAAAGTAGGGGAAATATGATCTCTCTTTTTAATTTTCATCAGAACTCTTGCTGCAGCATTTTGAATCAGCTGAAGGCTTTTAACTGCATTTTGTGGACATCCTGATAGTAAAGAATTACAATAGTCCAGCATTGAAGTAACAAATGCATGGACTGGTTTTTCAGTGTCCCCTAAATGTTCTCCAGTTATCAGTGCAGCCCACATTGTTTTCATGACACCACTCAGACAACTAGCAGTTGAATGACAGCATGCAGCTAAAGATGTTGTCACTGGTCAGATCACGGAGAGGACCAGAGAAAATTATGAGAATGACAAACTTACACACAGGAGCAACACAAGTTTAAGTGACCTCTGATTGGGTGTCATTACCACCAGCATAAATAAGGATGAACAGTTATAAGGTCCTGAAAATCTCCATTCTGCTGAGAACATTTTCAAATTCTGCTGTCTAATGAGACTGCTCCGCATCCTCAAGGATTCTGCAACATTTGCATCAACAAGGTGTTACTTTGAAAAGTATGACTAAAATTGATTCTGGGCAACAGTTTCATGAGACAGGACCCTGTGAACAAAATAAAATAATACCAGAACCTCTTCACTGTAAATTTCGGTTGGCAGAAAATGTTGGAGAACTGGAGGTGACTGTGTATGCTGGAGGTCTACCAGAACTAGGCCAAAACAAAGTCAGAGACACTGGCAACCAGAACACACCCAAACCCAGTGTGTGCATTTTTAGTTTAGATGAAGCAGCTGTGCCACTCCAAGCATCGGTGGTGCTTAAAGGGAGAATCTGTGGTTTCATGCTTACATATCTGGGTGTGTGGAACAGCTGACACAACAAATAAGCTTTTTGGATATTAAAACATTTAGAGAACTTTTGGATCTGATCAGGGAGATGTAATCCCAGGGATGTGGGTTGAGTTTCTGTCCTTTAGACACACACACAATATGAACCAACTGGCCCAAATACTTTGGGGTTTTCCTACGATAAATGATTTCATATAACAAAATTTTTTACAGATTTTGCAGCTCTCTCATGTTCAGTTTCTGTTGTCTCATTTTGTGAAATATGTATCTTCAGCAAAGGGAACGAAATGACTCGACAGAATGGACACAGGCAGAATCAAGAGCTTTCCCACTGAACAGTGAAATCAATAAACTTTATGTTTACATCTTTTTATTTGCTGCTTGCTTTATGTGTGAACATGAAGGATCATCTGCCCCCACGTATATGCTCTTAAGGATCTCCAACCTTCTTCATGACTTTTACTGCACTTTACCCTTTCTGTGCCTTCCTCCTGTTTACTGGTGCAGATTCACAGTCATCCAGGACAGAGCAATCACAAGGACATAAACAGAGGACAGCTAGACTTCTTCTGTTGTTTCTGGAAGACATTCACCTCTCATTCTAAAATGCTTCTTGAGTTCGGAACATAGGATAGCTTTTTTGTCATTTAGTACTTCCACTTGCTTGGACATTTTACATGTTTAACATGATAGTAATACTGTTTAATTGGACAATGATCACCAACATCAGTGTCCGGCTGACTGAGACCGAGAACATCACCTTCTGGACTAAGAGGAACAGTTATGTGATTCTTTGAGTATGACATTTACGATCTTTCCAGAGTTGTTCCCAGAACCTGGACAGTTTTCAGTCAGATATTCTTTAGTAGGATCAAATGAAGCTACTGAAGCCAGATTTCCTTCACTTGAACATGCGTTTCCAAACGGCGTCTGCACTATATACTCCATGGTAACATAACAAACTCACGAGAGCTGCACTTCCAGTCAGGAAGGAAGGAAAACCAGACTACCTCACACATCGCCATGGCCCGGGTTCTGAGAAAGATCCGACTCAAAATCTCAGCCGAATGCAGCACCATAATGCAGTTTTATTAAACTGTTGCTTCCTGGCCTGTTTGGTGACTTCACAGACGCAAGGAAAAAGCTCTCCAGGGGATCGTTCCATCCATTTCTCTGACCTTACTGGAAATTCTGTCACAGCTGCTTCATATTTTAGAAAATTTCAGAATCAATTAAACAATCCTAGAATTAGGACTAGAAAGCTTAGGTAAAAAGACCTAACCTCATCTAGCTCCACCTGGTGGTTCAGAGTCTTGCAAGTAAAGAGAAAACGTTTTAAAGACGGATCAGTGGTTCTAATTAAAGCTCTAATTGAAGCTCTATTATACACATCAACTATAAGAAACAATGTTAAAGTCCTCTCAGAAAACAATGACTGTGGCCATTTAAGCAGCATAAAACTATATAAGCAGTGCATGTTGGGTTTTAATGTCAAAACGTTACATGGTTCTGTTTGTCACTAGGGCCGGTCTGGTTTCCTCATTGGTTTTCACTGGAAACTCGAAAACAAGCAACAGATTAACATTCAGTGGATCTCCTTTAAAGCTCGACTCTGAAGGACGTTCAGCGGTTGCGAATGCAGCTGGTGGAGATGGAAGGATGCATTGTGAAGTGCTGCAGGGGATGAAGTGTCAGTCATTTACAGTGAAACACACATAGACACATCTTCAGTTGATGAAAGGAGGGAGATGGAGGGGTTCTGACTGTCAGAGTGACAGGTGGTAAACCCATGTGACTGCTCACCATCCAGCTGGAATCCTGCAGCCTCGGGCAGCCTGAAGTCCTGGGATGATGTTCTGTTGTGTCCAACAATGATTATAAAGCTGCACATAATCTGCACCAATGAGCTTTTATTCAGATAGTGCAAAAGAACACAATATCTGTACTAATGTAAAGGTTTTCTACAATTAGTGAACAAGTGTTAAACTGTATGTAGGTTCCAAAATAATTATGTTCAAAGACTTAAGCTCTGAGAATATGTCTACAGAACAAGTACCGTTTAAAATTACATTATTAAGATATTGCAATCAACATGATTGATTGATTGATTGATTAATTGATTGATTGATTGATAATTTTGTGTCATGCACCTTTGATCCCCAGCCCACACAGGCTTATAAGACACTCCTCATACAAAGATGGTCACATACAAATTACATGCTCCAGAAAAATATTCTTGCATTTTTAAATTCAAGCAGGATATAACACGCACTGTCGGCTTTCCTTTACAAATGAAAAAAAACAAATGAAAAACTTCCCTATCATGCATAAAATATATGTACAATATATATAACATAGACTTTTATCCTCAGGAAACCATAACACATGCGCATTACCACTATTTATGCATTCAAATAAAGAAAGTCTTAAATCAGAGTACAAAGGACAGTAAAGAACAAAATGATACTCATCTTCCACCACATTAAGGTCACAAAAAACCCAAACTCTCTCCCCTTCAGGGAGACGTTTCTACCTACCCACTTCCACTGCCAGAGGTAGGCTGCCGCTTCTGATCTAGACACAAAGGGATCGGTGTTTTCGGGATACATTTAATTTTACATAGGGTTTAGTCCAATACTCTTCCTTAAAGTGAATGTAGTTTCCCTGTTTTGTTTTCCTACAAATGTCCTGTTTCCACTGTATGAAGTTGCACTGCATTTTGTTAATGTAAATATAGTTTAGATCAGAAGCCACTTTCTTTAGAGCAGGGATAATTATTTGAACAATACCATATAAAAACCATCTTGGTCAGCCTATCATCTGGCAGCTGAGTGAGTCCATAAACAAAGCATCTCCAGTCGTTGGTTTATGAGACAGGGCTCCCATCCCATGTTGCCCTCATCCTGGCAGTGGACTTGTGAACACCTAAGAAGCATCTAACAGTTCTATTCTCAGGAGTGCTGATAAGTTTAATTTCCTCAAAGCCCCAGACACCAGCAGCATAAAATAAAATAGGGCAAACCATTGAATCAAAAAGTTTAGTAAACACAAAAAAGACTAAAATAGGTAAACACGTAATTTTACTTTGTATAGCAAACAAACACAAACCAAACACATTTTATCCACTTTGCATTAGAAAACCCAGCTCTCCCAGCATCTCATGCTGACCCATTCATTTCAGAACCTGTTAACTTTTTTTGTCTTGTTCATATGTTCCCAAGGTCAATGAAGGTTATTCTAGGTGGGAATGAGCTCATGAGCTTCCAGTCTAATAAAAAGCTTCTGTAACAACCACTCGCTGTTAACTTGAGAAGACTGAAGCTACTGATACCAGGACAAATGATCTCCGCACAACACATGGAGAGATTCTCACCAAGTCTTGGACCCTAAGATTGTATGTTAAGTGATGGGAAGCATAGAGGCACCATCCAGGATGAAACAGCAAAAATCCTGGATTACACCAGTAAGATGGACTCCACTGATAAACTGGTAAATCAAAGGTAGGTGGTTCTGGTCCTGCATGTTTAGGTGTCCCTCAGGTACACACCTGATGATTCATTTGCTTACACCTGAAGAGTTTTGTCACAGGCAGAGGAAATAATTCAGTCATTTTAATCATTAACTTAGCTTTACCTTTACTGAGTTTGGGTGGAATCTTTAGCAGCGCTAGCTTGATGGGCATCCGCTTTATAGTGTGTGATACAGTTCCTGTTGTTTCATGTTTCAAAAGATTTCTTTTCAGTTTCACACATCCTGCATGTAGCATGGATCTTATCAAAGGGATTTTCTCTTTGCCTGTGACCTCATATATTTCCTTGTAAGCTTCATGTGGTCAGGAAAAAATAAGCCAAATTAATCAGACATTAATCAGGATCCCGATGTGACTGACCCCATGGAGTTGCATGAGATTAAGTGACATTATTTTTGCATTATTGCAGCAATATTTGAGCTGCGGTTGTGTTGATTCTGTAGCAGTGGGTGCCATATATGACATGGGAGAGATGCAGTGCTAACTGTTTTGAGATATCCAAAGAAGAAGATATCATAAAGAATCTAGTTTATGTTGTGACGAGACGGTGTTCTCTACAGTGTTAAATGCTAAGGGAGGCGATGTAGGAGCGTAATTTTCCTATAGCATCATGTCTTAAAACGGCATCAATACGAAACAAGGGTATAAGTCAGTTTAACACATAATGAAGAAGAATGACATTCTGCTTACACTGTGATATAATAAAGTAAACGTCAGTTAATGTACATTTTAGTATGAAAGCAAATTGTTTGATTTCCAATTACATTCTATTATTTTAGTTAGTGAAATATTGGACTTACAAACTATGCCTAGTGTACTAGAAAGTTAAACGAAGGTATATCAGACTGGGGTCAAAATGGCCTGATGTGGACCAATATTGTAAACTGGTGAAGTTTTCACAGGATGGGCTGTTTCAGATCTACGTAGACCAAATCTGATCTTACAGCTGAAGTTTATCTACTCTGTGAAACAGGTGAGGTTTGAGTGAATACCCCAGTGATGAATTGCAAAGCGGAGCAAAGATCCAGTTCTTCACAGCTGTGCACCTCCCGCCGTCGGTCCCCCTGCTGCTCTTTTAAAGGACATTTAGTCTCAGATTGCTGCTGGGGAAGATAATCACACCTCATTTTTTGGTGACAGTGGAAAAGCTTTCGCATATGAATACCCAGATCAGGTCGCTGGAGGAAGTCTCTAAAGCTTTCATGTCTAACAAATCAACCATGAGCTGTTTCAAGGTATTTTCAACACAAAGATGATGTGATGAAGAGCGCTGCTCACTCTGCTGCTTTTTATTCTTCCTGAAATGTTGCTGCTGGTTTTATCTCGTTATCACATCTTTCATATTCCTCTGAAACAAAGTGTCATGTCAGCATAAACAGATTAAAATCATGACCTATTATTCAGCATCTTAGATGAGAGTATTACAGGTAGCTCAGATATCTGACCAATCATCTGAATCTAGGAACCAATAAAAACTGCAGAAGGTTTTCAGAGCAGAAAAACTTGATCCGTTTGTTATTATTATTATTTTTATTATTATTATTATTGTATTTGTGGAAGTTTGTTCTCTCCATTATAGCTGCTAGTGGCACATTTCAGAGCTAAAAATTCCCAGCTAATAAAGAACTATGGTCTAGCCAATTTATTTAGAGACCGCAGGCAGTCAACATTAAAAATAGAAAAAAAAATACATGAATAAACATTCGAATTTAAACAAAACTGATTCAAGAATAATATATTAATAAACGTAGCAACAAGAAATAATAATAATAATCATCTTTATTGGTCATTGCACATGTAAATTACAACGAAATTTGTCCTCTGCATTTAACCCATCCCTTAGGGAGCAGTGGGCTGCCATTGTGCGGCGCCCGGGGAGCATTCTGGGGCTGAGGGTCTTGCTCAGGGACCCAGAGTGGCACTCTGTGGGATACAAACCCGGCCCCTTGTGTCCTCTCCGGAACACAAACCTCCTGCTCTAACCACTAGGCTCACCACTCCCCAAAACACAGCATAGACATGAATCAAATTAAAATAAAATAAGTGATTTTGGTTTAAAACCCAAAGAGAAAGGGTGGGTGTCATAATCTGCCATGTTGTGTTTTGTGTTTGTTTACTTTCCAGTCAAGTGTTTTTCTGTTCTCTTCAGATCAGTAGTTTATTTCAGTTAGTTCTTACTTTCATGAGTTTAATGTGTTGGTTTTAGTTTGTTTTTGCTTAGTCCCTCATGTTTGCTTTTCTCTGCTGTCAGGTCTCATTAGTTGTAATTAGTCACATTCCCCTCATTCTTCCTGCTACCCGGTTCCATACCTGTTACATGTTTCCACTGATTACCTGCCTCCCAGTTTCACTGGTTCACACTCCACTTCCCTTAGTTTAAGACCTTGCTGTTTTTCATTGTTTCTCGCTGGTTCCTACTGTTACTTCCCTGTGCTACCTGGCTCCATGTCCATGTCCTTGTCTTTGTTCTGGCGCACTCATGTAAGTCATTGTTATTAATATTATTAAAAGAAGAAGCTTTTCAACTTACCAGGCTGCTCCCGAGCATTCCTCTGCACTGTGGTCCAAACAAATCACAACATAATATGAAAGTGGGTCCTGAGAGCAGATTTAAAAATGGCTGCTGAAGAGGAAACAAAATGAATCCTTTAACAAAAAAATGTCAGTTAGTTTTTGTTCTAACAGATAAAAAAATTGGTTTTACTGTTGATTTGTAAATAGGTTTAAAAGCAGATGAAAAATTTGTGAAAAACAGTCAAGCTAAATAAATTAATCTTTTAACTTCCTGTTCATGATTACTAAAAGGAAGTTAACAGTAATCAAATATTAAAAAAACACATTTAATCATGATTAATAATCATAAAGTTTACTTTTATCTGGTCTAATTTTACAGATAAAATCCCTGCATTCATTTTTGTCTCTATAAAAAGTATCAGAAAGAATAACATTTCTGCTGCTTTTGACCATTAGCTGCTTTGTTCCCATTTTTTATGAAATAATCTGGACCCAGTTTTTAAAGTTGGAACAGAAAAGACAATAAATCATACCTGGAAAAAAAATGCTGTTAACAGAAATAAACATTGTTTTTCTCTTGTCTTTAACGGTTTTTATGCCTCCTGTGTTAATGTCAGAGAAAAAAAAAAAAATCCATAAAACATGTGCACCATAATTTTGCACACCTGAAAGAAAATCACTGAAGCTACAAATGTTGAACTGTGTGAAGCTTCATGGCTCTTTCCTGGAAAGATGCACCGATTTTTCTACATCACTGCTTTCCCATTTGCTTTTGAAATATAAAAGTCCAATTTCAAATGTTCTGTGCACTGTTTTAAATTATTTTTTAAGCTTTGTGCACACTGAATACTTCTATCACATCTGAAAGGTTCCCATAACTGACACTGCTGTGGGAGTTTTTCTGTTCTCTTTGTCCTCTTACTCTTAGATTGTTGCAACATGACAGAAAATGTTTGAATGAAACTCATAAAAGAAAAATACATAAAATTAGACTAAAACAGCTGCTCTTTAAAAAATGATTAGAAACATTTAGTGCAAAATCTTACAATTTAAAACTATTAGCCTGATAGATGCAAATGAGGTCAACGTAGAGAAAAGTGAAAGCATGAAGAAGGCAGAGCTGAATAAAATCCATTTCTAGTGTGCCATTTCCGAGGCTAGGGGCCGTGGCTTAATGTAACAACCTTTATCCTCTCCCCAGGCTAACAGCGCTCCTTTTACTTCCTTCAAAGATGCTTTTCAATTAAAACAGACTGCTAGTGGAAATGTAAATGCTAATGTGCTCGTAGGCAGAATAAAGTCCATATGTGCAAGAGAACGAATAATTGAATAATCAGAGTTTTAAGCAGAAAACACACTTAGGACACATGGGAGCTTTTCCATGATGTTTTAACAACTTTTTAAAGATGAGAAAATTAAATTGTCTCAGTGTTGGTAGTGCTCGTGTCAGTAGCTATCCCATGAGGCTGCGGTTCTGGTCCACTTAGAGTTTATCAACAGTGTACATCTTCAGTTTTCTCCCACTCAATAACTTATGTAAGGATTATGATTACTGATTAATGAATATTTATCAAAAATTATAATTAAAAATCATAACTGAGGAAAAAAAATCATTACTTACGAATAGAAATCAGAGATGTCATCTGGTGTTGTGATTATGGGCTCAAAGCTCTTAATAATTATAATTAGTCAATTATGATTAATAATTGATAATTGTTAACCAGAACCATGCTAAAGATCACTGTTTAATCAGCTGCCTCACCGATAGGTGGGGGAACTTTGACCTCATTTTGACAGATAAATCACTCTTGCACAAAATAAACACAAACACTTCTCTTAATTATATATATGTCAGAATTTATTGAAAGCATATAGCCCTAATATAATTACTATTCTGTTCCAAAAAACTTCCCCCTACTAACAACCACTATTCTTCACAAAGGGGATAAAAATGCCTACAAAAATAATAAAAGAAAATATATGTGCATTGAGTGTCTATGAAGATTAAACCAGAAGTTAACTTGGAAAGAGAAGCCCTCCTGGTGTGCTCATGTCTGGATTTTCAGCAATCAGCTGGTAGACGGTGGGGCTGTGCCCTTAGCGACTAGCAGCTGATTGCCCTGAATCTCGAACAAAGGGTCATAAAACTCTGAGGCAGGAACTCAGTGGAAAAACTCCAGTAATAAAACTGGGACAAAGGAGTGGTCGGGTGAGGCCCAGATAGCAGCTGCTTTGAATGGAAAAACTATAAAAATCCAACTTCTAACTCCTGGCTGATTCGGGATCGGCCGGAAAAAAACATGAACATGCACCTTGCTGATCGCATCTGCGCTCCGCGGTTCAGCTGCACAGCAAATCAAAACACAGCTCGGCATAAAACGCTTCAATCAGTATTGCATGCAACAAGTTGATACCTTGGATTAACTACTGGTGATTCTAAACCACCTTAAACTACGCCTTACCCTGCCCAGACCTCTAAATACACCTATCCAATTAAATATACAAAAAAGAACAAATTACTTTGACGTTGATTTCTTCTCTCCACTGGTTTGAGGATGGGTAGGTCTAAAGGAAATGGGGGGGGGGCCAGAGTGACACACATCCGTGATCAACTCAAAAAACGGTAAACTATGAGGAACCGTTGCAGTCGACTGAATCAACAAGGAGGAAAACTCATCTCCTTGGCAACAAACCTCTGCGGGTTTCCATCTGCACCGGAGTGTCGGTGGGGTCTTCAATCGGTTATGAATCTTCTGACCTTCTTGTATCAGACAGAATTCCAGGTTTCAAGCTCTTCCAGGAACGGCCGTGTGGAGGAAAAAAAGTAACTCGCCTGTGAGCTTTTGTCTCTCCGGATACGGACCTCTGTTGTGTCATCCCGTGAGACACGCTGGAAATGGCAACGAAAGTTTATTTGCTGCTGGTTTTATAATCCCAGGTGACGGCTGCGCAGCCCAGCCAGTCTATCCCCCTAAAATGGATGACCAAAACACTTAAAAGATCTTTACAGAGAGGTTCATATATAGAGGTCACCCAGATAACCTCATGAGAGTCAGTGTCTTATCATAAACCTTTGTCCTTCCAGATGTCCCAGACATCATAGTGCTTGGAAATGAGAAAACCTGCCAGGGTTGCCATACATCCAACCAGTGGCTGTGAAGATTGTTGTTGACCAGTTATTTACTAGGCCAGAAAAATCTTTCCACAGTCCATATGGCTTAGATTCCAATAATCTCAATAATTTTCGCCCCATCTCAAATCTTCCATTCATTTCCAAAATTCTTGAAAAAATAGTTTCTGCTCAACTTCATGCTCATCTGTCTTGCAATAATTTGTATGAACAATTCCAATCTGGTTTTCGTCCGCTTCACAGTACTGAATCAGCACTCCTTAAAATCACTAATGACCTCCTTCTTGCTGCTGATTCTGGTTTATTATCCATACTTCTTCTGCTTGATGTGACTGCAGCGTTTGATACCATTTCTCATAACATCCTTTTGGACACACTTCAAATCCAAATTCAAAACGTATCTGTTTAAATTAGCTTATGCATTGTGATTGAAATTTTTCAGTTTTATTTAACCCCATTTTGTACTTATTTTATTTATTTATTTAAATTGTGTCTGTGTTATGTAAGGTGACCTTGAGTGCCTAGAAAGGCACCTATAAATAAAATGTATTATTATTATTATCTTACCTAAGTTGTCCTGTCATCTGCGGAAACATGAAAGAGGAGTTTATGTAGCATCTTCAGGAACACTGCAGACAGCATCAGACATAGTGAATATGTGTCTAAATGAATACATTTCCTGAACCTCCTAAGCCCAAAGGGGTTGTGTAAAATTTTGAGCTCAAAACAACAAATCTAACGTTCATTTTAATAATTATGTTTTTCATATGGGAGTGATAATTCTTGCCTTCCTTTGCTGCTGGTTGAGTAAAACCTGGGTGGATTGCAACAAAATATATTTTTTGGAATCTGTGAGCTCTCTGTTTACAGCAGACACACTGGTTGTGTGTGTAGAAGCCATGTGGTGAACAGCTGAGACCAAGATTTGTGGTTACGTCATATTGTGGAGTTTGTTAATTTTCTGATTCAACTGCCTTTAGTTTTAACTTTTTTGGTGTTTGTAGAAATGGTTTATATCAGCTTTTAGCTAAGATTCTAATATTTCTGTGGATACCACATATGTTTATGTTTAACTAATTGAACTTGCAGTAAAGAAAGTAGAAAACATGAGTTAAATTCTGCCCTCAATACTGGGGGTTGGGCTTTAATTTGTGATCTCCTCCAGCAAAGAATGCAGTCTCTGCTTCAGCACAACTGAAACAAATAATTAGGTCACTAGCAGGACTCCGTAGACTTGATTGCAAACTAAGGAGGTAATTCAGAGATCAAAGTATGGTGGGCTGGACCAGGGACACATATAAAAATTGCACAGCTCTTGAGAACTGCCTAACCTGTTAAAGTGGAGACAAAGACTGAGCTCCTAAACCACTATGAGCCTAAATCAGTATGAGTCTAAGCCTCATTTTTTTCTATCACCTAAAGAACATCTCCAGGATTAAAGGGCTAATGTCTCAGCAGGACCTTGAAAAACTAATTCATGCGTTCATCTTTAGTGGAATTGATTACTGCAACGGTGTCTTCACAGGTCTGCCTAAAAAGTGGATCAAACAGCTGCAGTTGATCCAGAACGCTGCTGCCCGCGTCCTCACCAGAACTAAGAAAGTGGAGCACATCACCCCGGTTCTAAAGTCCCTACACTGGCTCCCTGTAGCTCAGAGAATTGACTTTAAAATACTTCTGTTAGTCTATAAATCACTGAATGGCTTAGCACCAAAATACATTACAGACTTGTTGTCAGTGGATCAACCACCCAGACCTCTCAGATCTTCTGGCTCAAATCTACTCTGCAGAACCAGAACCAGAACCATACATGGAGAAGCAGCTTTTAGTTCTTATGCTCCACTAACCTGGAAAAAACTCCCAGAAAACTGTAAAAGCGCTGAAACCCTAAGTTGCTTTAAATCAAGATTAAAAACGTATTTGTTTACAGTGGCTTTTGACTAGGCCATCTAAACATTATTAGTTTTCAGTCCAATTTTCCTTTCGTTTTCTTATCCATTATTCTATTCTCTTTATTTTTTTAATTACCTCTGATTTTCTGTATCATTGTAATGTTTTTCCTTATGTACAGCACCTTGAGTGCCTTATTGCTGAAAAGCGCTATATAAATAACTTTGACTTGACTTGACTTGACTAGAGAGACTGGGCACCACAGCTGAGTTTTCATACAAATATTTCTCTCCAATATTTTTACCACAAATTATGAGATTATGAAATTATACTCAGCTATATTTATCCATGAAGCCTGAATCTAATCAGCCAATCAAACTGCAGGTCTTAAAGACATAAAATCCTGGGAGAACTTCAAATTTGTACCTTTACAATCAGAGAAAACAGAGAGAGTCACTTTCAGGTTTCACTTTCATTCTGTGATTCTTGTTTTAATTATAATAAGATTCCTTTTATGCAACAATACAACTGACATGTTCCTGATTTTATTGTGCTAACTTTACTGCTGCCTATTTTTCTGCTATGCCATTTCTCACCAAGATATGTCTTGACTGAGTTTTTTATATGATATCAGACAACTACAAAAAAATAGCATTAAGATAATTTTCTTTGCATCTTAGTATTCTTTTTCATGTCATGTCAAACTAATTAACCCTTTCCAGAGCATTTATACAATAACCATTGTGTTATTGTTGAATATGAAGCCGCTGCATGCCTTGCTCAGAGGAACTCACTGAACACGACAGGAACTCAGTCGTGCTCTGTACAAAGGTTTCCCCAGCCAATCAGCAAGGTCTGAAAACCAATCTTGGTCAAAACTGCCCTCGGATTTTTAGAGCATCCATCAGCAGGCTCCCACAAAACCCATTTCAAGAGCCACTTTAATAGTCTGAGCCAGTTCTTGACCTTCTATTTCAAAGTGGTCACAGCTGTTGCTGTTGACGACTATTTGTGTCTACCTGTGGCAGTAGACTCGAGTTTCTTTAAATCTGGTATGAAATCTGTAAATGTCTCTGTCAACAAGCCTCAGTGTTTGTTCTCTGTCTGCCTTTCCTCCTACATGCTGAGAACATTCTTCACAGCCAGAACAACAGTGCTTTGATGTGCAGCTTTGAAGTTGACAATGAAATAGTTTTACTGCCAATAGATGTTCAAGATACAGTATTTTTTCATGGTTATTGGTTAAAGCATCAATGAAAATACAGATAAGACATACTAAAAGAAATTAAACATGACAAGAAAGAAAAAAATAGTCTAATCATTTACATGGGCTTGTCAATTTTAAGACTGAAGACTGGAACTGAACAACTGACAACACAGCCCTACTGGTTTGGTACGCACATGTACGCTGAAGCTCTGGGTAACGTCACTTCATGTTTTCGCTATTGCACTTGGTGAATTGTTTGATCTGATTTCTCTCTGCTGTGATATCTCTTACTTGTTCTAATACATAAGCATGTTAAAACACATACTTTCTGTTGCTGTATTTAACGTTTCGGGACTCTCCGTGTCTTACACGGTTTTCTAGTAGTGGTAAGGGGTCACTAGCTCAGCATTAGCTTTAGCTCCACCATGGCTACCCGTTCTGCTGTTTCTCTCTCTGAGTCTCCTCCTCTCTGTGTCAGATGTTCAGTTACTCCTCTGCCTCCTTTAGTGATAATGGTACGTGTAATAAATGTAGCATTTTTGTAGCTTTGGAGGCGAGGGTGTCGGAATTGGAGGCCCTGCTCCACGCTGTTGAAAAACCAGCAGATAGCAGATACCACCCATTACCCTATTAAGACAGTGTCTCGCCCACGGCCAAAATTGACTAGATTAAAAAATAATCTAAAAGGAGGAAATCAGGAAAATCTCATAAAACATTGCTCAAAACATTAACAAACCTACCCACCTCTGTCTTCATTCTCTGGGCCTTGTGCTGACATATGGCATTGAGTGTAAAGACATAACAATATTTTCTCATAACCCTGTCCTGTCTGACCATTTCTTAATAACCTTTGAGCTAATTTAACCAAGTACTCCACACCTGAAAGAAAATGGCATTATAGTAGATCATTATCAAACGATGCTGTAACAACCCTTAAAGAATATATTCCACTTTTAATCTCCTCATTATCACAGAAAAACACAGTGGAGGGGAATAATTTTGTTTCTTCCCCTTCACAAATTGATTCTCTTGTTCATAGTGTTACTTCATCATTGCGTGGTACATTAGACAATGCAGCCCCCTTGAAAAAGAAGGTAATTATTCATAGGAGGCTAGCTCCCTGGTTTAATTCAGAGCTGCGTACTTTAAAGCACAATGTTAGTAAATTGGAGAGAAAATGGTGCTCTACACAACTAGAGGATTCCTACTTAATCTGGAAAAATAGCCACTGTTGTATAAAAAGACACTTCGCCAAGCCAGAACAGCTTATTTCTCATCATTAATAGAAGAGAACAAGAATAATCCTAGGTTTCTCTTTAGTACAGTTGCTAAACTTACACAGTCATAGCTCTGTTGAGCCATCCATTCCCTTAGCAGTCATGACTTTATGGGATTATTCTTAAATAAAATTGATTCTATTAAAAATAAAATCTTTGACATACTCCCGAAGATGATTACTTCATCCTCAGCAAGTGAGACAACATTGGAAATAACTGTAGAACCTGATTTTTTGTTTTTTGGACTGTTTTGATCCTGTGGAGCTTCCTGAGTTATCAGAAATATTAGCTTCATCTAAACCTTCAAATTGTATGTTAGACCCAATCCCAACCAAATTTTTTAAGGAAGTGTTCCCTCTGATTACCCGCCCCATTTTTAGATATATTTTAATCTATCTTTAGTAAATGGATCGAAACCACAAGCTTTTAAGGTAGCTGTAATTAAACCCTTTACTTCAGAAACCTTCACCCCTTGATCGAGATGACTTGAAAAATTACAGAGCTATATCCAATCTTCCATTCCTATCTAAAATCCTGAGAAAAAATTGCTAATCAAATGTGTGAGCATTTACACAGCAATGACCTTTTTTTTAAGAGTTTTCAGTCAGGGTTTAGAGCTCATCATAGCACTGAAACAGCTCTGCTGAAACTAATGATATTTTTATTGCCTCAGATAATGGACTTGTGTCTGTACTGGTTCTGTTAGATCTCAGTGCTGCATTTGATACAGTCGATCATAAAAATTCTCTTAGAAAGGCTGGAATATGCTGTAGGGATCAGAGGGAAAAGGCACTAGGCTGTTTTTAAATCTTATCTGTCTGACAGATTCCAGTTTGTTTATGTAAATTATAAATCATCTATAAACTCCAGGGTTAATTGTGGAGTACCACAGGGGTTCAGTACTTGGGGCCCAATTTTCTTTAAAATAAAATTTTTATGGTTTCCCCAAAAGGTCAAATTTTCAGGGAGATAAATTTTTTTACTGTTTTCGCTGATGATACCAGCTTTACTTAAACCATAAATCCCCGTTTTGATAGACTACAAGCATATCTTGAAACATAAAAACTTTTGGGTGACTTTTAAAAAAATTTTTTCTTCTAATTTCCCGACAAAACAGAAGTTTTTTTTTGTCTTTTCCGGAAATCCCTTTAAAAAAAAACTGCTTAGTCAATCAAATTTAAACCCGGGTGGGGATTAAATTTGGGGCCTCCGGGAATAAAATAAAAACCCCTTTGGGGTTATTTTTTGACCCGGGCATGTCCCTTTAAAAACCCCTATTAAACAGGGGGCCAGGGGGTTTCCCTTTTTTTTATCTCCGGGAAAATTGCCAAAAAAAAAAGAAAAAAAAATCCTTTCCAGGAAATGACGCTGAAAAACTAGTCCATGCATTTGGGTTTCTTCAAGGGTGGGGGCTATTGTAATTTTTTTACTATCAGGGTGTCCCCAAAAAACAGTTAAAAGCCTTCAGGGGTTTTAAAAAAGCTGCCAAAAGTTCTGATAAAATTTTAAAAAAGAGATCAATTTCCCCTTTTTGCCCCTAAAAGAAAATTTCAATTCCTTTTTAAAGGGCCGCATTTTTGGTTTTTTGCAAGATGAGTTTTTTTTTTTTGTTTTTTTATTTATTTGGGGTTTTTTAAATTTTTGCATAAAAACTTTTTATTTTTAAAAGTTATCATGCCCCCTTTTTTTTTAAAAACTTTGGAGAAAATTTAAAAATTTTTCAAAACTTTTTAATATTTAAATTTTTTTGGGGGTACTTTAAAAAAAAAACCCAATAGCAAAAACCTACATCACCATTTTTTAATTTAAAAAGATAAGGGGATGTACTCTACATAAGCCAAAAACTTCTATTCATATTTCCCTTTTTTTTTGTTTTCCCTTAATTGTTCAAGTTTTTTTATTAAGGTTTATTTTACATTCTTTTCCCCTTAAAGGTTTTTATCTAAAGGGAACGAATTCTGGCATGGCCCAAATCAAATCTCTAGTAAAATCTTTTTCTTCCTACAGTAAATTGATTCCTGTCAAATCAAAAATCCCTTTTCCCTTTTTCCCCGGGCCGGGTTCGGATTTTAAATCTTTTAAATAAGTTTTAAATTCTCTTTTTTTTCTTTTCTTCCCTCGGGGGTTTGTTAAAAACCCTTCACTTTCTGACTTTTCATTTTTTTCAAAAAAATTAAAAAACCTTATCAAACACCCAAAAAACGTTTTACTACTAACTAAAAAAGGGATAAAGCATGCCCGGGCCTATTGTATTACCCCCCTTTAAAGGGGTTTAATTAAATATTTTTAAAATTTACGCCAAAAAATTTGTTCTACCCCCTAGAATTTTTTTAAAATTTGTTTTTTTCCTATGGTGTTTTAAAATCTAAAAAACTCAAAATATGCAAAAAAAAAGGGAATTCCCTTTTAATAAGATTAAATTTTGGGATTCTATACCTTTAAAATTTTTTTCCATAAAATTTTGCCCAAATATGTAATAAATTGAAATGTTTTAAGTTTTAAATTTTTCCCTTTTTTACGGGGGAAAACCCAAAAGGATTGGCCCCATTTTATCAGAAAAATTTTAAGGGAACTACAGAAAAAATAAAATTACACAAAAGAACCCTCGGGGCCCAGCCCCCTTAAGAACCGCCCTGTAAAGGGGAAAACGGGGCCCCCCCCTTCTGCTCGGGCTCCCTAAAAAACCCTCTCATGCTAACCCCAACGGGACTTTCACGGGCCCTTTGAAACACTTTCCTCTAAAGAAATTTTCTTCCGTTTAACCTTTAAAGGTTAAACCCCAAAAAGACTTCAACATCCCATTTTTTCCTTTGAGGTTTTGGGACAAAAAAAACATTTTCCCAAATTTGTATTTACAAAAATTTTTCCCAAATCAGGCGGTTAACTTTTTTATTTTCACTAAAAAAAGAAAGAAAAATTAGATAAAACCGGGATTCTCACTTTAATTTGGACATTCTATAAATTTCCCTTTGGGCGCTTTTTGTGGGGTTTAATTTTAGACTCCGGTAACTGCAGACCACTCCCGCCCACTTAAATTTTTAAACTTTTTTAGTTGTTCAACCCATAACCCCGGGATTTTGTGAGCACTGAAGGTCCGCCCCCCAAGGAGTTCCAAAAAACCTGCCCATACTTCTGAGAAAAATTGTTAAAAATAAAGAACAAGGGAAAAAAAAAAAAAAAAAATAGGATAAACAAATTTTTATGACAATAACCTACATGTATCAGACGGTTTAAACTTTTAAAGATAACACGACACAGACACTGGAGCCCATTTAGACAAATTTTAAAACAGACATTGCCGGCATTTGACATTCATACTTTTAACATCTTCATCCTTTTGACCCCCCTTTTGTGTGTGTCTTTTTCTTTTTTTTCCGTGTGTGCTTGGGGTTGGTGTTGAATGTTTGTGCGCTTTTCATGTGTTTTGCTTCGGGGCGTGGGGGGCTTGTGTGTCACTCGAGCCCCCCTTTTTTCGTCATACGCTGGTGGAAAGCAAGACAGGCCGTGGGGTGCAGGGGCACAAAACCCCAAAACCCACACACAACCCTTTCAAACCCGGAAACCCCCATTCATCGAGCCAGAGAGCTCTTTTTTTTTTTTTCAAAAATCCGTTTCTACCCGAAAAATCCCTTCTCTATTTAAGTATCGTTCATTCAAATTTAAAATTTTCCATACTTTTTTTTAGAAAACTATCCCCCAAGAGTGAACAAAAAAATTCAAGCAGTAAATTTTTAAACCCGTAAAACAGCAATATCACTTTGATTTTTGGGGATAAAAACAAAACTTCCTCCATGGAAACCCAAAAAAAAAGCAAGTAAAGCTTCAGGGTGTGCACCCAAAAACTCATTTTTTTGTTTTAAAAAAGGGAAATGAAACTTGGGAAAACGTTTTTAAAGGGAATCAAAAACAAAACACGCATTTTTGTCTTTTCATCACATGCAACTCGGGTTTTAGCGGCCACACTCATCGATTTCCCCCTCTGACATCGCCCTACAACTCAAAATAATTGCAAAACACCATTGGTTTATAAAATCTTCCGAATTCACCCATTCATAATCTACCAAAACGCTGTGGATCCAGGCCTTTTTTTCTACATCTCACCCCCCTTTTTTAATTCCTCTTCGACCCTTTTTATGCCCCCGGGGTCACTGACCTGATTTTAAAAGTTTGAAAGGTTTAGCCCAAATCCCCTTTAAAATTATTATTTTTTTTTTTTATTGGCCACATTTGTAATTTTTAGATTATTGACTCTAATCCCTTTAACGGGAAAATTTTAAAATTTTAAAACTCTGCGAAAACCGTTTTTCCACTGCTTTCCCAAAGAGATCTCAAAAAAAAAAAAAACTTTGGGGAATCAACATTGGGAAACTCCCAAAACCTGTACATGTAAAAATTTTAAAAGCTGGTTTGGCCCTTTTTCCCGTCCTCCAAATTCCCACGGAGGCGCTCTCTTTTTTCAACTTTAATTCCACGGGCAAAATTTCCTCAAGGTCCCCTACGTCCCTTTTCCCAAACAAGTTTTTTATATTGATTTGGGCTTTTTGTAATGGGAATTTTTAAAGTGCTGTAAAAATTTTTTTCTTAAGGGGCTATAAACCTTTTTCCCCTTTCCCCTTTAGGGGTTTCTGTTTTCTTAGAGCAAAGGGCCCCTTCTCTAGCCATTTGCTGAGAATTTGGTTCAAACTTCCAAAGGGGGGGGCAGAGGGGGGTCTTCTTTCAAAATTTGGGCCTTAAATTTCTGTCCGGGGAAAGGGTTTTGGGGGCCATAAAGTTTAAACTTTTTTGAAGGGAGATAACACCCTCATTTGCTATAAATATGATCTGTTTTTGTGTTCGGGGCTCGACCCAACCTGACTTGTTTTGGTAAAGTCTTCAAACGCTGTATGCCTTTGAAAAAACCTTTTTAAAAAGATAAAGCCCGGGCCCTTTTGTCTATTTAATGATTTAATTTCTCTCTCATTTTGGGTAAGAAATTTTTTACCTCAATTTTGGGGTAAACAACAGGATCCGAAGTGCCAGAGGGAAAGCAGGGGGGGGGAAAGGGAAAAGGGGCGCCTGGCCCGCCTGGACATCATCCACCCCATTTTTTCGGAGGGGGGGTCCTACGGGGCCTCCCTTTCTACTTCCCGGCCGATTGGATCCGAAAACCCTTTGTCCCACAAAATTTTAAACTGGGGGAGAAAATTAATCTGAATTTATATTAAAATATATATATATATATATATATATATATATATATATATATTATATTAAAATATATATATATATAAAATATTTTTTTTTTATTTTTTTTTTTTTTTTTTATTATTTTACACTTAATCATCATCTCCTAAAATTTAAATTTATTTTGGGTTTTCCGGGTGGGAGAAGGGGGAACATCGGGTGGGGGCCCGTTTACCCTGTAAAAGGGATACAGGGGGGGTTTTATTGGGAAAAAATAAAACAAGCAAAAAAAAAAGGGTTTTTTCGGGGGGGTTTTTAGCAAATTTTTTACACCTTTTAAAGGAAAAAGCCCAAAGGGGGAGACCCTGCTGCTGAACAGGTAAATAAGCTATAGCAAAAAGGGGTTTCCCGGGTCTCAAAGGCATAAAGATGCTCTTTCTCCAAAATCTGGGGATTTATAAAATAATGAAAAAAAAAAACGGGATTTAAATTTTGTTAAATGTGCTTTAATTTGGGAAAATAAATTTGGGTTTTTTTCCCCAAGGTGGAAGTTTAAGTGTAAAACAGGTTTTAATAAAATGGAAAAAATTTTTATGGATGGAGAATTTGGGGGAAAATTTAAAAAAAAAAAAAGATTAAAAAACAGGATTTTTAAACAGAGAGAAAAAATGGGGGAAAATGTTGGGAAAGACTGGATTACGGGGCTATCCGTAGGGGAAAAAAAATCCGAATTAAAACAAATGGCAGGGGGAAAAATTTTTTCTGGGAAAGTGGGAAACCCGGGATGACAATGCTGGTTTCCGTTGAAAAAACCCCTTTCCACCTCCATATGAATTGTTTTGCTTCACCCTCCTGTCCATATCCTCTTTACAATGGATTCGGGCCCCCGGAGGGCGACCTCAATCTAACTCCTCCTCCCCAGCCCCAGGTCAACCGGGTAATCTCCCCGAAAATCGAAAGTCCCGCCAGTCCGTTTCGCCAGCCTGGGGTAAACCCACACATCCACCTGCGCTGCAGGCTGATCTCCCCGCCCACGGGCCCCCCAGCGGGTGAGAGTGTGACATAACCCTCCTTCTCCCATCCCCTCTTTTCTAAGAAAAAAATGCCTATAGTGACCAGGGGATCATCAAGGCTGGAAATCACCTTTTCCCTCTCCTATTACTTTCCCGGGTTTGCATGGCTACAATTGAAACGCGGGGTGATGAAAAAAAGAGGGGGAAGATATCATGCCCCATTTTGGTTTTTCCCCGGAAACGAATGAGCCCCATTGGGTTTTCGCCGGGGACTCAGCAGACACCAAGCCAGCGCTGCTTGTTTTCAGATCCAGTAGAAAAGTTTTGCCATGTTTTAAAAGTTTTAGCCCGGATGAGGCCGACGGGAACAAAATTGCCGGCCCTTCGAAAAAATCAACCTGGAGATTTTTTGGTTTTTAGACTGCAGATCCTGCTTTGCGCCTTGGCGTGACAACCGGTGGTGAAGATGGTGATTTGCAGTTAAAACATTCTTTTTTGGTGTCTCCTTTGTGTCCGTTAAACTTGATGGGTAGAGATTTGATGTGCACATTGAATATTGCAATTACTTCAAACCGATGGACTGACAGTTCACATGCAGAAAGACTTTGACTATGACTACACTGCAGTGCATTGGGCCCCTGATCAACCCTTATATGCATATCAGTGGAAGCTTCCAGTTGGTCCTGTACCTCAACACTTTGTCACATTGGCAGTAAATGCTGTGACACCTAACAGTGAGATAATGGATGCAGATGATCTGCATTGTACTTCACATGTATCTGAAGGACCTGATTTTGACTATGAGGACAGTTGGTACTAAATTACAAATGAGAGAGTGCACCTCTCTGACATGTACTGGAATGATCAGACAGCAGCTTTATCTGTGACTTTTGACCTCTGAACAGCTGCATTTCCTTTCAAGTTTCTGGTTCGGTGGCCGCATGTATCGTTGGCCAAGTCTGAAAATATGGAATGGAAGGATGTGGGGTTTTTGTTAGGCGTTGTCTCCTTGCAACAGATTGGAGGGAGACAGACGTCCCATATGTGTTGTGTCTCCTTCTCAAAATGCTTTCAAAACATTGTCCCACTGTTGTTGCCTGGTAATCGTACAGAGCAACTGATTTCACATTCACATCTGTTTTTTTAGCTACGGCTTTCTTCTGCGGATGCAGATCTTGGCAACGTCTGATTCATTGTGGGCTGCTCACAAATATGATGTTGGTCTTATTACAGATTTTGAGCCAGTTGTTATTATTCTTAAATCAAACTACAGGCCATGTCAGAAACAATACTTATTGAAAAAGGAAGCTTTGGAGGGAATTCGTCCTGTTTTTGATTCCCTCCTTAAAGCTGGCGTAATTGTACCCTGTCCAAATTCACCTGTGAGAACACAGTTGTTCCCTGTAAACAAAATTAGGCCCCCTGGGTTACCTGACGAATGGAGATTTGTCATGGACCTGCAGGCTGTCAACCAGTCTGTTGTGGCCCGCGGACCATCAGTTCCGAACCCTTCTACGATTTTGTCACAAATTCCGCCAGAAGCTAAATTTTTTCAGTGGTAGACCTGGCAAATGCATTTTTTTCTGTCCCAGTACACAAGGACAGTCAGAATTGGTTTGCTTTTGAATTTGATGGGAAGCCATATTGTTTTACCCGTCTTTGTCAGGGCTACACTGAGAGTCCGACTATTTTTAACACAGCTCTGAAAGATTCTTTGGCTGATTTGACTCTGTCTCCTGGAACTGTTCTTACACAGTATGTGGATGATTTATTATTATCAGTAGGATCAGTGGATCAATGTAGGAAAGACACTTGGAAGCTGCTTCAACATCTTTATGAAAGGGACACAAAATTTCAAAATCTAAAATGCTGTTTGGTGCAGGAAGAAGTGACATTTCTGGTCACGTTCTCCTCACATAAAAGCAGAAAACTGTCGCCTCAGCGCATTGAAGCAGTTCTGAAAATCCCAACCTGTCACCAAGAAACAATTATGTCCCTTTTTGACATATGACAGGCTATTGCAGAGCTCACATTCCTGATTTACTCTGAGCTTGGAAGCGGCCTTTGGCCAGTTTAATATATGGGAGGAGCCTGGCAGCTGCAGACAAAATTAAATGGACAGATGAGGCAGAACTGGCTTTCATTGATTTAAAACCAGCCCTATATTCTGCGCCTGCATTGGCTTTACCGAACTCTGACAAGCCATTTATTCAAAATGGTGGATGAAAAATCTGGTTTCATGTCATCTGTGTTGTTGCAGTCCCATGGTGATAAATTACGACCTGTGGCTATTATTCCAGTAAGCTTGATCCAGTTGCAGCTGGGTTGCCTGGTGTTTTGCGAGCTATTGCTGCAGCTGAGAAAGCAGTGTTAGCGTCACGTGACATTGTTGGATATAATCCATTGACAATTTTTGTTCCACATTCTGTTTCCATCATCCTCCTGGAACAAAAGACGTCTCATTTATCAGCAGCAAGGTGGCTTAGGTATTCTTCAATATTACTGGACATGTCTAACATTACAATTAAACGTTGTAACACTTTAAACCCAGCCACACTTCTGCCTACTGAGGAGGATGGTGAGAGTCATGACTGCGCAGCTGTCTTAAATGTTGTTTGTACCCATCGTCCTGACTTGCAAGACACCCCTTTGACTAACCCTGATCTTATTTGTATGTAGATGGGTCTTCCTCCCGTTCTGCTGTGGGTCTGAATCAAGTAGGGTTTGCAGTGTGCTCTGATTCAGCTGTTTTGCGCTCAGGTCCTTTGCCAGCGCATTACTCTGTTCAAACAGCTGAATTAATTGCTCTAACTGAAGCTTGCAAGTTGGCAGAAGGAAAGGCTGTGACTATTTACACAGATTCAAGATATTGTTTCGGAGTGGTTCATGATTTTGGGGCATTGTGGAAACATCGCTCCTTTTTGAAGTCCGATGGAAAACCTTATTTGAATGCTAAAAGTGTGTCTGAACTTCTGGATGCTATTTTGTTACCCGCACGTTTGGCTTGTTGTTAAGGTGTGCTGCGGCACACAGACAATCTGATTCTTTTTCTAGGGTAACGCATCAGCGGACTCAGCAGCAAAAACCGCAGCTTGAGGCCTTTCCCCCTCAGATGAAACTTTCTTTCTCTGACTGATCCACAGGCTGTCACTGTTCCTGAAATGCAATCTTTTGCTACTTCACAGGAAAAAAAGAGAAAATGGCAAAAAGCTGGCTGTATCTTTAACAGCGTTCTGGCTGGCATTTCTCTGATGGTAGACCATGCCTGCCTAAACATTTTTTTTTCCCCTGGTTTGCTAAATGGACGCATGGGGATTGGATCATGTGTCCAAAGGGGAATGCTGGATACTGTTTAAAAAATATTGGTATACAAATGGGTTTTCAGTGGGGGGGTAGCTGAAAATTATTGTAAAAGATGTTTGATCTGTGCTTCTCACAACCCCTCCAGGGTTCCTGCACAATCACAAGCAGCACATCCACCTCCCCAGGTCCCATTTTCAGCATTTGATGATAGATTTCATTGAGTTTTTGACACCTGCTGAAGGGAAGAAATATTGTTTTGGTGGTCGTGGACATGTTTTCTAAATAGTTGAAGCGTTTCCAACAAAACACGCAGACAGCAGTGCTGTTGCGAAGTCTTTGCTGACAGAGATTATTCCCCGTTGGGGGTCCCAGAGGTGATTTTCCAGTGATAACGGAACACATTTTTGTCAACAAAGCTTTACAGAAATTAGTAAGCTTCTAGTTTCCAGTTGAAGACACATTGTGCTTACCACCACCCACATCAGGTGGAGCAGTAGAACGAGAAAATGGAACAATAAAGAATAAATTGGCTCAATGCTGTGAAGAAACAGGGTTGTCCTGGCCAAAAGCTCTCCCTCTGGTTCTTATTTATATGAGGATGAGAAATAGATCCAGAGCTAATTTGAGTCCTTTAGAAATCCTTTTTGGGAGACCTGCAAATACAAGGGGAAGACCGAGTACTAACCCAAGCACACTAACAACTGCTCATTTTGAACATTCCATGTTGGAATATGACTCAAACTGCCGTGAAGGTCCAGGGACGGGACACCTGGGTCCATTTTACGCACTGCAAGGTGTTCACTGGAACACCACCCTGAGCAGCATCCTGGTTCTGAACCTCCTGCCTAGAGGAGTTTCCAATGACCGCCCACCTGTACTATATTGGTAACAGGGCAGCTTGAAGAGCAGAAGCCACTCTGGAGAGGCAGCAGGATTTTTAAGTTTTGTTTATGATTTGTTTTCTTTGAAAAAACTGTTTGTTTTCAGTACCAGAAGAAAGGACATTCCACTACAAGGTCACGATGCAGCTGTATGGAAGATGGTCTGTTCTGATGCTGATGATTGGTATTGGGAGTATTTTTATTACTTCTGTGTTCATTTGTGAAAAGATACAGCAAAGACAATGTGTGGCTAGTCTCAGTAACTATGCTAATAATACTCTTTAACTGATTCGAAGAGAGATTCATCACTTCTCTGACTACCATGATCATACTGATAATGTCTGGTGGCAACTGATGCATCAAACTGTGAGGAAGATAAGAAATGATAGTTGCTATGTTTGTTGTTTGATTCCACATGCTATTAATGATCAACCATTTCTGGTACCTGTTCCTATTGATACTGCTTATACTCTAGCTACTTTCTTTCCAGATAACCAATTGGTGGAGGTCCTTTTTCCTTGGGTGAGGAATTATACTGTAAGGGAACGTAGAAATATTAGTAGATTTTCTAGTGAGACTAATTTAACATTTGCTAATTCAGGAACTCTTTATAGGTTTAGGGGTAATAGGAATCCGATTAAAGATCCAGATATTTGTATAGCACAGGAGGAAAGACACCTTATTTTTCTTGAAAGACAGAGGGTTGCAAAGACTATTATAACTTTTTCATGTGCTTTAACCCACAGAAATACATCTGGACCATGTCCTATCAGAGCTGCTGCTTATACCATTTTGGGATCTTCGGTTCCAGATCCCTTCTGGTTAACTCTTAATCTGACAGCCTTACCGAATGGAAGTAAATTGTATGGTCAGGCAGGTAAATTAACCAGGGTTCTTGTTACTTTTCCTAGTAGAGATGGGTATTCATGTCCTAAGAATATGATTTGGATGTGTGGAAATAGATAATATCTGTATCTGCCTGCTAACTGGTCTGGAGTATGTTATTTAGCTCATTTACTACCTACAGTCACTACTTATGATTCAATCACCCCATTATTAGAAAGGAAGACAATGTTCAAACGGCAAAAGAGAGATAGGATTCCATATTGGAAAGGAATTTTGGGTACACTCATTCCTAGTTATGGGGCTGCTAATGCAGCTCATAGGATTAATGAGTTGTCAGTTGAGTTAGAAAGTCTTACTGCTTTAACTGAGGAAGGTTTCACTGTTCTGACCAAGGAGCAACAAACTCTTAGAACGATGAGTTTGCAAAATAGAATGGCTTTGGATTACCTGTTAGCTGAGAAGGGTGGCGTTTGTCATTTATTGGGAGACAATGTTGCACTTTTATTCCTGATGTGTCCTAGCAACATGACAAGTATCCCATGATAAGTTTGGAGAATTGCTGACAACCCAACAGAAAGAAATATGGGTTCCTCTTGGAATCCATGGACCTGGATTATTAACGGTGGTTGGACATCCTGGTTAATGAAGATTGGAGTAATTATTTTATTTTTAATTTTGATTCTGATGTTTTCTTTCATGTTGTATTATTCCAATGGTTAAAGGAATGGTAATGAGACTGATCAATGTTTCCATGGTAAAGGTTGATATGGATGTAGATTTAATTTCTGTTTGTAATGACTGTGATGATTCTGCATTTGAGATAACAGTTGGTATGGATAATTGCGGCTTTTATACTGCTTGAGATGTTATAATGATGTAATAACTCTAAACTGTTTGCGGAGTTCATACTGATGTTCAACATTCTAGTGGTATAAATAGAGATTTGGAGATTTATTATTTCAGTGTGTTGTTATCCTTATTATTTTGTGTTTGTTTTGCTAGTACTTTGAGGTACTTTGTTCTTGGAGAAAAACCTTGGAAATGACACCTGTATTTGTCATATCTTCTTTATTTTCTTTTTGGTTTTACTTTGCTTATTATCCTGGGTGATGGTTTTGTAGAATGTTCTTTTTGTGTATGATTATCTTGTAATCACAAGGGGGAAGGTCTATTAGAATGGGAATTCTTAAGTACTGTGAAAATTATTTCTTAAGTGCTGTGAATTTCATTCACCTTTCTCCTTTGACCTATGTGTTTTATTAGTGTTCTGTTTTCTTAGAGCAGATGGACTCACTAGCCATTTTCTGAAGAATTATGGTTAACACTTCCTAAGGGGGGGCAGATGGGGTCTTCATTCATAATTGTCTTATCTCTGTCCTGGGAAGGTTTAGGGGCCATAAAGTTAAACTCTTTGAAGGTGAGACAACATCCTCATTCTCTTTGAAGTTGAGATAACACCCTCATTCTGCTATAAATGTGATCTGTACTTTGTGTTCGGGGCTCTGATCAACCTGACTTGCTTGGTAACAGAGTCTTCAAACACTGTATGCCTTTGAATAAACCTTTTAAAGATAAAGTCCGGCCTTTGTCTATTAAATGAGTTAACTTCTCTCTCACTTTGATAAGAAAATTCTACCACACTGTCTCTACACGAGGAGAAATCAGTATTAACGCCGAACACTATATAATAAAAAAGCTTATGCATTGTCTCGGCTCCACTAAACAGCCAGGGGTGCGAATACTTTTTAAGACTGCCTTTAGCCAATCCCAACTTTATGTTTTTTAGGCAGTCCTCCTGCATGCAGGCAACCGTGGAGACTGTGAAAAGAGAGAAAAAAATAGAGACCAAAGTCTCTGTCTACTCCACCTCAGTCGAGGGCCCCGGGCAGCTGAAAATTCTCTCAACAAGAAAGGATACCAAAACTCACCTTCTCCTGTTGTGGGCCCGGAACCCCAGCCTGCCCGAAGCCCCCTCCGGAGGGGTGACCGCAAACCTCTCCCGGTAGACTGAATCACGTCGGGGTCACCAATTATTTAGGAGCGGGCGGTCTTCATCACTGAGCAAAGATAATAAAACAAAGAACTCAGCGAAATTCCCTCCTCCCAGCGCTCTCCACGGGAGAACCCTTTATTCTTCAAACTCGCACAAACTCATTTTCATCACTATTCCTTGGTGTTACAAAGCTTTTCAAAAAGGGTTCCGCCCCAGTCCTTGTGGAGCAGCTTTTTATACAGATACAAAGCACTGGTGTGTATGTGGGTCCTTTTGACCAATCAAAATCATTATTCTCAATTACATAACCTTCTTGGCATCTTCATCATAGCTTTTACAAATTCAGCCAACATCTGGACAATATCAGATTTGTCTGCGCGACAATTAACAACAACATTCTCAATTCTTATCTGGCTGCAGGCTCCATGTCAAGTTGACCTGGCAACACTTTAGGGATGTCAAAACTTTCCCAGCTGGCAAGGGTCAGAATATCACAAGATTTCCTGCAATAACAAGCATCAGTTTTCCCTCTCGCCAAGAAGTTTCCTCTAATGCACTCTGCTCTCCAGACAGACAGGCGCTTGCAAGAACAATCCTTCACAAAGTTCATCTTGTAATGGTAGAAACAATAACACTTTTCGATCTAGTCAAAGCAGAGCTTTATGCCTCCACATACTTTATTATCAGGATGTCCACAAAATGCAGTTAAAAGCCTTCAGCTGATTCAAAATGCTGCAGCAAGAGTTCTGATGAAAATTGAAAAGAGAGATCATATTTCTCCTATCTTCCTGTCATTGGCTCCCTGTTAAATCCAGAATAGAATTTAAAATTCTCCTCCTCACATATAAAGCCCTTAATGATCTAGCTCCATCATACATCAGGTTTACTGGTGGTTCCTAGAGTCTCAAGAAGTAGAATGGGAGGCAGATCCTTTAGTTATCAGGCTCCTCTCCTGTGGAACCAGCTCCCAGTTTTAGTCCGTGAGGCGGACACCCTGTCTACTTTTAAGGCTAGGCTTAAAACTTTCCTTTTTGATAAAGCTTATAGTTAGAGTGGCTTAGGTTATCCTGAGCTATCTCTGTGGTTATGCTGCTATAGGCTTAGACTGCTGCAGGACATAATGACCACTTTCACTCTCTCTGCTACATTCTCATACTACTCTCCAATTTTGCATTATTAGGGTTCCAAAGCACAGAGAGCATCATGAAGACCAAGGAACACACCAGGCAGGTCCGAGATACTGTTGTGAAGTTTAAAGCCGGATTTGGATACAAAAAGATTTCCCAAGCTTTAAACATCCCAAGGAGCACTGTGCACGCAATCATATTGAAATGGAAGGAGTATCAGACCACTGCAAATCTACCAAGACCCGGCTGTCCCTCTAAACTCTCACCTCGAACAAGGAGAAGACTGATCAGAGATGCCGCCAAGAGGCCCATGATCACTCTGGATGAACTGCAGAGATCTACAGCTGAGGTGGGAAAGTCTGTCCATAGGACAACAATCAGTCGTACACTGCACAAATCTGGCCTTTATGGAAGAGTGGCAAGAAGAAAGTAATTTCTCAAAGATATCCATAAAAATCACTACTTATCTTTGTCAAATGTTCGAAACTTGCTAACGGTACATGCGGATAAACTTTATACGCGAACTAGCAGAAAAGTTATTTGACTATATCTCTGCCATATTTCATGATTTCCAAGCAAGATTGGAGAACCTGATAGAGAATGAGCTATTGTGTCTATACATTGAGTTTGAGACACATTCAATAATAGGGGGCACTATAGGCACCAGAAGTTTATATCTGCATAACTGATTGATAGATTGACATGCAACTTGGTCCATATGCTCAAGACCTTAACCTCAGGTTGTACTTTTAATATGATTTAAAAGTGGGCGTGGCTTATATGCTATCTCACATTTGACCTTTGAACTCAGTGAATTTGAAAGATTTTGTCGGGGAAATTACAGATCATATGCAGAATTGTGCTACTTAGGTACATTCACCACTAGATGGCGATGTAATAACATAAAATGCGTTTCTGTGGTTATCTCTGAGACTGTTGCTTGCAGAGACTAAATCTCGATTCCTGGATGTTCTTTGAGTCATTCTTAATCATGTGAGTTCTGAAAAAAAATCATAGAGTTATGCTATTAAGCAACAATGTGGCGTAATATGCGAAACCTATTTTCATTAACTCCTCCTTAGGGGCAAGGCCAATCAAGGCAAAACCGGGCCTGGTAAGACTGCAGACATAGCCGACAAAATGGTATGGAACGGATTTCAAAATTATTTTCCCGTTTGCGAATTACAATCAAAGTTTTTTGAAGCAAAAAAAAAAGATTTTTTTGGCCCAACTTGAAAATAGATTAAGATGTACAAATAATTTTCATACCAGTAGAGCATAAGGTCAAATTGTAGGTATGTACTCATTTTCAGAGGGATCTAAGCCTAGTGGGCGCTTTAAGCAAGATAAATGTATATAGCCAAAATGACTGAATGGATTTTTATAAAATTTGGTACATTTCTTCAGGATACCACCTAGCGACTATGTTATCAATATTGTAATGATTGGGCTTATGTGCGAAAATGTACCTCCGACCCTTCACTTATAACGAAATTCCCCAAAAATCACTCGTGGTACCTAGCCCAAACCTTCAGGATATGTTCTGTGCATAATCCTGAAAAGTGCCTATTCTAGCTAAAGCTCTATCTCAAAGCGCATCACTACAGTGTACAATGTTTGGTAATAAAGCTAGCAGTTGTATCTCAAGTTCTGTTGGGCCAAGCCAAACGCCGTGGAATTTTGCACACTACTTAAGTAGGCAATGCCTATAATCCCCAATAAACATTGTTAAATTTGGACTGCCCACTTGTGTACAATTAATACATAAAGATATATGCTAATCAATAATGGCGATTCTACATTGATTTTGATGAACTCATTAAAGTGTGGTGGCTGAAGAAAATCAGGCCTGTTCTACATATGAGCGGGGTTCTTGGTGAATATTTTGAGATTTTCTGGACAAAGTATGGATTTTACGTGAATTTTTCAATTTTGGTCATTATTACTAATATCATTGAAATGATAGTTAACAATTTCTTTTAAAACAATAAAATTAGAGACATGACAAACAATTTATATCATTCCACATATAGATATGGTTTTCTGAGAATATTTAGGGAATTTTATGAAATACTATATATTTTATATAAATATTTAAATTTGGCTAAGTACCATGGATATGACAGTTAACGATTTTTGGTTGAAAAGGTAATTAATTTAGACACTTGAATAAACAGTTCTATTGATTCTTTTATAGTCGCGGAGATCTAAGAATATTTTGGGAATTTGGTGATGAAATATGGATTTTTTTATGAATATTTAAATTCAGTTCATCAAAGGTTGTTAATGTATAGACAAAGCCTTTTCATTTTTTTGTTCAAGGACTTTTACATTTAGGGACGTTATAAACAATATGTATTAATGTAGATATACACAGGTTTAAATGAGAATATTTTGGTAATTTTTATGACAAACTATGTATTTTTAAGGAATTTCTGTACTGTCAAAGTACTGTCAAAGGGAATCATGAACTCAGTACATGTGTCAACATTTCCCCCTGTAGTAAAAGGCTGTGTTTATTGTAGTGGATTAGCTGTCTGCCTCCCAACCTTCAAATTCAGGGTCCGATTTCCACCCTCGTTATTGGTGTTTTTTTTTTTTTCTCACACAAGTATAGGACGGAATGCTGCCGTTAATCAAACACATTTTTTAATGAAACCCATTACATCTAGGGACATTATAAACAATGCATATTATTGCAGATATAGACAGCGTTAACTGAGAATATTTTGGACATTTGTAATGAAGCAACCCTGGTCATTTTTGATGAAATATGGATTCTGCAGAAAGTTCGCTGTCTGCCACTCGCGGAAGAAACAGCGCCCCCAAAATTACGCTAGTGGCCAAAAGGTGTATTGCATTCGTGGTGATCAGAACCACTACAGGGGTTGGACAATGAAACTGAAACACCTGGTTTTAGACCACAATAATTTATTAGTATGGTGTAGGGCCTCCTTTTGTGGCCAATACAGCGTCAATTCGTCTTGGGAATGACATATACAAGTCCTGCACAGTGGTCAGAGGGATTTTAAGCCATTCTTCTTGCAGGATAGTGGCCAGGTCACTACGTGATACTGGTGGAGGAAAACATTTCCTGACTCGCTCCTCCAAAACACCCCAAAGTGGCTCAATAATATTTAGATCTGGTGACTGTGCAGGCCATGGGAGATGTTCAACTTCACTTTCATGTTCATCAAACCAATCTTTCACCAGTCTTGCTGTGTGTATTGGTGCATTGTCATCCTGATACACGGCACCGCCTTCAGGATACAATGTTTGAACCATTGGATGCACATGGTCCTCAAGAATGGTTCGGTAGTCCTTGGCAGTGACGCGCCCATCTAGCACAAGTATTGGGCCAAGGGAATGCCATGATATGGCAGCCCAAACCATCACTGATCCACCCCCATGCTTCACTCTGGGCATGCAACAGTCTGGGTGGTACGCTTCTCTGGGGCTTCTCCACACCGTAACTCTCCCGGATGTGGGGAAAACAGTAAAGGTGGACTCATCAGAGAACAATACATGTTTCACATTGTCCACAGCCCAAGATTTGCGCTCCTTGCACCATTGAAACCGACGTTTGGCATTGGCATGAGTGACCAAAGGTTTGGCTATAGCAGCCCGGCCGTGTATATTGACCCTGTGGAGCTCCTGACGGACAGTTCTGGTGGAAACAGGAGAGTTGAAGTGCACATTTAATTCTGCCGTGATTTGGGCAGCCGTGGTTTTATGTTTTTTGGATACAATCCGGGTTAGCACCCGAACATCCCTTTCAGACAGCTTCCTCTTGCGTCCACAGTTAATCCTGTTGGATGTGGTTCGTCCTTCTTGGTGGTATGCTGACATTACCCTGGATACCGTGGCTCTTGATACATCACAAAGACTTGCTGTCTTGGTCACAGATGCGCCAGCAAGACGTGCACCAACAATTTGTCCTCTTTTAAACTCTGGTATGTCACCCATAATGTTGTGTGCATTTCAATATTTTGAGCATTCTGTGCCCTTACCCTGCTAATTGAACCTTCACACTCTGCTCTTACTGGTGCAATGTGCAATCAATGAAGACTGGCTACCAGGCTGGTCCAATTTAGCCATGAAACCTCCCACACTAATTTGACAGGTGTTTCAGTTTCATTGTCCAACCCCTGTATCTCCGGTGGGTATTTTGGTTCGGGGTTCAATAACAGTAGTAACCTCTCTGTTTTGCTAAGCTATTCAGTGATTTATAGACTAACTCTTAACAAATACGTTTTTAATCTTGATTTAAAGCAACTCAGGGTTTCGGCGCTTTTACAGTTTTCTGGGAGTTTATTCCAGATTGTTGGAGCATAAGAACTAAAAACTGCTTCTCCATGTTTGGTTCTGGTTCTGGGTAAGCAGAGTAGATTTGAGCCAGAAGACCTGAGAGGTCTGGGTGGTTCATACACTGACAACAAGTCCTTAATGTGTTTTGGTGCTAAGCTATTCAGTGATTTATAGACCAACAGAAGTATTTTAAAGTTTATTCTCTGAGATACGGGGAGCCATTGTAAGGACTTTAGAACCGGGCTGATGTGCTCCACTTTCTTAGTTCTAGTGAGGACGCGGGCAGCAGCGTTGTGGACCAGCTGTAGCTGTCTGATCCACTTTTTAGGCAGACCTGTGAAGACACCTTTGCAGTAATCAATTCATTATTACTGTAGTATTATTTAATATCTGCTTATTATATATGCTTTAATCATTTGACTCCTAATAATAACTTTAATACAAACATTTTGAACTTACTTTCTGTCTTTTGGTGTCTCATTCACACACACAAGCTCCATAGTCGGACCTACTTCTGGTTGCCTTGTACACTTGGCCGCAGTCAGGTCCCCAGCCTTGTAGTGAGTTACACAATGCACATCACTGCAGTTATAGACATGGTTAATTGAGGATATTTTGAAAATTATGAGGCAAATTGATTTTATGAAATTCGCATAAAATGCTCTGTTCACTCTCAAAATGGGAATTAGACTTTAGGCTTTTTTAGACTTTTATTCTCATTCAACTGCAAATTCATAATGTCCATTTGAACAAGATTTAGTTGCTGGGCTCCCAATAAAAACCCAGGAAAACAAGTAAAAGCACAACAGTATAAATATAAACATATGCAACAACGGGAAGGAATGTGGCAAATAATGAATAGGTTAGAAAATTATGTACAGAGAGAAGACTATATGTAGGGCAATATGAATAGTGCAAGAATCTGTAACAGCTGGATGAATTGTAACAGAGTTCACACTGACCATGTACAGTGACTAGTGTATGTATGGGAGGGGGGGATTATTGAGAATTTATCAGTCTTATGATGTGGGGGATGAAACTATTGCAGAATCTGGTTGTTCTTCATACAGAAGCAACTGTACCTTTTTTGTCATTGGGAAGCAGGGAAAACAGTCCATAGTGGGGTTCGGAGGAGTCTTTTGTAATTGTCTGAGCCCTGGTCGGGCCGCGTTTACGAGCAGTGTCACAGATGAAAGGAAGCTCTCTCCCAATGACTTTTTTTTTTTGGCTGTCCTCACCACTCTTTCCACACATTTCCAGTCTGAGGCGTTGCAGGCCCCACACCAGACAGAGATGCAGCTGGTCAGTATGCTCTCTATTGTCCCTCTGTAGAAGGCTGTGAAGGTGGGAGGGGAGAGGTTTTCTCTTCTAATCCATCTCAAGAAGTGTAGATGCCGCTGTGCTCTCTTCACAAGAGCAGAGGTGTGGAGGAACCTGATCAAGGTGTTTGTGATCTGCACCCCCAGGAATTTGATGCTGCTGACCCACTCCACCTCATCATTGATGAGGTGGGGGTGTGACTTAGTTGATTTTTTCCTGAAATCAACAACAATCTCTCTTGTTTTGTTGACATTCAGGATTAGATTGTTTGTTTCACACCAGTCCACCAGGTGTGTTTCACCTCCTCTCTGTAAGCCAGTTCGTTGTTGTCCCGAATGAGACTGACCACTGTCGTGTCGTCCGCATACTTAATCAAATGGTTGGTTCTGAACTGGTACGGCAGTCCTGGGTCATCAGGGTGAAGAACAGTGGGCTTAGCACACAGCCCTGGGGGGAGCTGGTGCTGAGAAAGATGACGTTGGAGGTGTTTTTGCCAACCCTTACAGACTGGGATCTGTCTGTGAGGAATCCAGCAGCCAGTTGCACAGAGGGGTGTTGAGTCCAAGGGGGCCAGTTTGCTCATCAAGTTCTGTGAGACGATTATGTTGAATGCTGAGCTGAAGTCCAGAAACATTTGCACATGGGTATTATTATTCTCCAGATGTTCCAGGTTCAGGTGGGGTGTGGAGGAAGCAGCATTCTCTATGGAGCGGTAAACAAACTGGAGTGGATCAAGTGTGTGTGTGTGTGGGGGGGGGGATGAGTTTGGAGATGATGTGGTTCTTCCTCTGCCTCTCAAAGCACTTCATCGTGATGGGAGTGAGTGCGACAGGGCAATAATCACTGAGTGAAATAAAAATAAAATGTTGAATTTAGGGCTGTTGTGAACAATTATTTTAGTAATCGAGTATTCTATCGATTGTTCTGACGATAAATAAAATAATTGTTGTGTTGGTGTGGCAACTTAAGATAATATGAAAGATAAAATGCAAGAAAAAATTCTATTTGTTTTTTAAATAAAAATGTTATTGCCTCAAATTCAATAGAATTAAAACATCACCTTTATTAAGTGATTAATGCATTTTCAGCTTCAATTACTTTTTATGGATATATGTGAGGTTTGAGACTGCATTAAATACAACCATTTTAGCAGTACAAAAGAATCTTAATCTTGTATATTGTTTTTACAGATTACAAAACTAAATGTGATCTTTGTAATGCTAGCAATAGGGTTAGTAAATAGGTTTGAGTTTAGAAATATACAAAGAACTGAGTTTTGTTGAGTTATTGTAAATAGCTAATGTTTATTCATGTTTTAATTAAGACCATATTATTATTATGTTGGTCCAGTGTTTGCAAACATTTTAATTTGAATGTTTGACTGCTTCATGTTCAGTATCTTTCTTGGCGGCATGTCTTTCCCCTCGCCTTCTACCTCCATAGCTGCTGATATCCCTTAAGGGCCTTCCAGACAGGACGCGGTTTGTGCTGTACTTGCCGCTGGGTTTAGTTCATTTGCTCTGTGAGCCGCTAAGCCTGTGAGGTCTGAGTGCTTCTGCAACCAAGATCTGACCTGACCTTTGGAAAATGTGGTCATGTGGGCGTGTGTGACGTGGTAGTCTGGAAGTGGCGGGGCAGGGGGGCGGAATTGCTGGGAGGGGCTTGGAACCCGATCATAACTGCTTGAAGTTCTAGTTTGCTGTTACTTCAGCTTTTAACTTTGTGTTCTCTCTCTTCTCTCTTTCTAGAAGCTACACCTGGCCTGACTCTGTCTACCTGTGATACCTTCCTGTAGGGGGGCATTGTCCAAGCTTCTGCTGCCAACAACTTAATGCTCAGCCTCTACCGATGATCCACATGGCCCTGTCTTTCAGTGTTTAACCCTTTCTCTCTCTCCTAGACATAGCTACTGACTGAGCTTTTACTATGTGCTCTCTCTAATACTCTACACTTGAAAACTGGCTCAGAGTTTATCTGTTCTTTCTTTCTAGGTGAAACGACTAAAGGAGCTACATCCATTAACATTTACCTTTTCCTTCCCATAGAAAGTAGTCCTGGATCAGTGCTTCTTTGTTCTCTTTGTGTCTCTGCTCTGTTCTCTCTAACCCACAGTCGGTCGTGGCAGATGGCCGCTCACACTGAGCCTGGTTCTGCTGGAGGTTTCTTCCTGTTAAAAGGGAGTTTTTCCTCTCCACTGTTGCTACATGCATGCTCAGTATGAGGGATTGCTGCAAAGTCAACACCAGTGACTGTCCACTGTCTCTACATGCTCATCCAGGAGGAATTACTGCCACAAGTCACTGACTGGATGCAATCTGCTGGGTTTCCTTAGACAGAAAAACTTTTTATCCAATTTCAATAAATAACTGAATCTGACTGCACGGTTCGATAATGAGGATTAATTGGAATATATGAACCTGACCTGTAATCTGTATGATTCGATTGAATTGACTTAACCCATTTTACCCACCTTTCACACAATGCAACAGGAAACAACACTCTCCAATTATTTTGACCTCTGCCTTCTTCCCTCCCTGTTGGATGGACTAAGGGGGAGTCAGGTTTAGCCTAAACCGGCTCAGTTATGGTTGAGGTGCAAACACACCCTCCATTTCTGCTACCTGTATGACCCCCTCTCTTTTACAATGGTTATAATCAGTCTGACGGAGAGAGGTACCCACAATCCTTGTGGTTTTTAGTATAACAATGACCACCAGTGGGCTCTAGATGGACAAACGTTATCAGTTTATTATTTTACTTAGTACCCCTACACATAGCCCATTCTAAAATGTCCAAACTCTAACACTCAGTAGTTTAATCTAACCTCCCCAACAACCCCGCACCATTCCAAACCCTTTGTGAAGTGCCTTGAGACAACGTGTGTTGTAAATTGGCGCTATATAAATAAACTGAATTGAATTGAATTAAAGTTAGAATATTTTCTGTACTATTTGTAACAGTATTGTAATTCATAAAGATCAGCAAAGATGGCATTTCTCTCTCAATTCTTCTGTATTTTGGTTTAAGTTTCGTTAAATAAATGCTGACATGTTGTTGATCTCAGTTTGTGTCTTTAAGGGTTTTCTTGGGATGATCTGTTGAATAAAACCTAAATCTTTCCTGTGGTAAAGTTTGAGCTGTCAGGGTTTAACAGTTGATACTTGTAGCTGACTGAGCAGTTTGGTCTTGTTTGTGTGTGTGGGGGGGTTTCTGTGAAAAAGTGTGGTTGTGCACTTTAGCACGTCCTTGACTGCTTGTTAATTCATGACAAGAGTGTTTGGCTGCAAAATTCCTGTTTCTACTTCATCATCTCAGCGGGGGAGGGTTTATCATGCACGCTTCTCTTCTTCACACATGGATGATGCGCCTGGGGAACATCCACTCGGCACACTCTGCCTTTCTGAACACCGTACCCTGCTTCGCATTCAAACAGCTGCACCTGGGAGCTTTCTGCTGCAACTCATCTCTTCTCTGTGTTGTTTCTGGTCCCATCGAGGATAACAGCTCCTTAAGCCAACTCTTTTCTTGACTTTCACCAACAGAACAAATTAACTGGCAGCGCTTTCCTCATTTTACATCCCTTCAGGGCTCAAATAAATGTATCAAGGACGTTGCAGGGCTCTCTAGGTTTAACAGGAATACTGTGCTAAAAACTGATGCTAAAGGCTACTGTCTGGACCGAGTTTAGGAGGTACTTTATACCAAAATAGGAGTAAAGTATGAAACCATCAAACTGAGACAAGATTAAAATGTTACGCTTATGACTGTTTTAGGATATAAAACTGTACACTAATATGTGAACTAAAACACATACTTTTTACTAAGGTAAGTCTCAGAAAAATCCTAGCTAAGAACCATTTCTCCACAGCTCAAGGGACCTCTGGATTGACAAAAGTCAGTCAGGATATGGATGGTGTTTACAGGGTCTTTAGGGTCGTATTAATTAGATGGTGGCTTCCTCATTTTGCACAAGAAAGTGTGACTTTTTTCACTGTTTTGAGCAATAAAAAGAAATAAAAAGATGGAGTCTTTTCAGCTCACGGTATTTGATTCATTTTATGGTTTAATTATACGATTTTTTCCTTTAAACTTTGACTCCCTTTGTCACTGACGTGGATTCCATGAGTATTTTTCAGATTTTATAAGGTCTTTTGATTATATATATGTTTTTATGATTTGACTTCAGCAGCTCTATCAGTCTTCTGTGGCCTTCAAACTGCTCTGAATGTTTGGACCCTCTCTTATCATCCCACCCCATGATGACAGTAACATGTTTGTTTTAAGGCAAACAAAAGGATTTTAGACCTTAAGGAATCACGTACGACAGCTCTTCGGATAGTTTTGAAGGCACCTTTTTCTAGAGGTCCAGCTTCTTTTTTACCCACCAGAAGAAACATTCATCCACACAGAATCCTCTACTGCAAGACACAGTTCTGTGAGAACACTGAGAGCCACCAACTTCTAACTCTGCTCTAAACTCCCCTTCATCGGAGAACACATGTTCTTGACACCCAGACCTGAGAGGTCTGGGTGGTTGATCCACTGACAACAAGTCTGTAATGTATTTTGGTGCTAAGCCATTCAGTGATTTATAGACTAACAGAAGTATTTTAAAGTCTGTTCTCTGAGCTACAGGGAGCCAGTGTAGGGACTTTAGAACCGGGCTGATGTGCTCCACTTTCTTAGTTCTAGTGAGGACGCGGGCAGCAGCGTTCTGGATCAACTGCAGCTGTCTGATCCACTTTTTAGGCAGACCTGTGGCAGAGCTCAGCATGCTAAGGCAACAAACTTCAAGACATTTTTAAGTTTAGGACTTCAACTTACCTACTTAAGTTTTGCTTTTGAGTTTGGCAGACTTTGATTTCTATGTTTTTGTAACTCAATCAAAAAAGATTTTAGGCTGTAAGAACTTTGAATCCAGAGTTAACCCATCCCTTTTTTTCCAGTGGGCTGCGCACACCAGTGGTGCCTTGGAAGCATTGTGTGGTTAAGAGTCTTGCGTATGGACCCAGAGCGCAGTGTGAGTTTCAAACCAGCAACCATTGGGGCATCCCCAGGACTCAAATGCCCTGCTCTCTAACCAGTTATAACAGTTATAAATCCTGACTGCTGGTAACTTATGAGTCGTTGTAACTAAAATAAATGGGAAGCTTTATTGCTTAAAAATCCAAAAGTTGGGTTCACTTTTATTTCACAACAAAAGTATGAAAGTTAGCAGAACTTACACCCATTGCAATGACCTACAACTTACATATATATGTACTTTCAACTCATTAAATAATGTCAAAGATTACAACTACCTTGGTTTGCCGGACATACTTAAGATATTGTCCCTAATATGTCACTATTAGTTTTTTTGTTTTTCATCCCATAAAAGCTTTTTTAAAGTGCAAACAGAGGCATTTTAACCCTAACATGTACTTCCTGAGGAGCCCTAAAGCATTTGTATTTACCCCCAATCCTGGCTTCAGTCTGCCTGTAGATCCCTCGACTTTCCTGATCTTTTTTTACCGTGTCTGAGACCCTGGGACACGTCACCCCCAAGCAGAGACCCGTAGTACACTCACTCACACTCCCCATACATTCACTATACTCCCAGATCCAGGTAACCCCAGATACCCCAGAGGGGCGACCGGCCCCCAGACCCAGGAGGTGGTCCCCTTCATTTGTGGTGGAGACAGGCAGCCCACCCCAGCACCAGCCCAGACCAGTGCCAGCACCACTCGGACCTGAACAACTCCGGCCTAGACCCCGACTCCCTCCACCCTGCGACTTTGCAAGTTCTCCCACTGAGAAATCATGGAGGGATTTCTCAGTGGGAGTCAGTGGGTCTGAAATTTTCATCTTTGTATCTTTCTCAGGTGAGGTGGTGTCCATCCAAACAACCAGAGCTACCACATGCTTACTGCTAGCATCAGATAAGCTGTGCAGTCGCCCTCACTACCACGACGGTTTACGTCCCGATGATCTACAATTCTCACCTCTTCTTTGGCTGCTGTTCACACACAAACACTAGCACCATCTACAACCCTCCCCTGGTATAACCTTCATCTTGTCATAATGGATAGTTTTAAGACTCTGATAAACACAATCACGAGCAAACCAGGACAGCCTGGTCCCCGAGTATCCAATTATATATGAAATCTCAGTCACATCATCCAGAAAAGACTGAGGTGACCTGTGAAAAATCAATGTGCACTGTAAAAGGAATCCCTTACTTTTCTCCAAGTCACCAGAAAATGGTTCGGGAGGAGGAGAAATTAGCTCTCGAATAGAACTACGATTCTGGGCAGGGGTGGACACGACCTGAGCAGGAGTAAGTTCACGATTAGTTGAAATCACAGGAATTTTGGTTATTAATTCTTGCAGCTGTCTGTTCATGGTGCAAATAGATTGTTGGATCTGGTTTTGCTGTTGAGCTAAGGCACTAAGCACGGTTTCGTGTTGACCTAATAAAATGCCCTGATGTGAAATGGCACCTCGTAATTGTGCTTCAGAGTCAGAGAGGTCAGCTCGTTCTGTCATAATGGATAGTTTTAAGACTCTGATAAACACAATCACGAGGAAACCAGGACAGCGTTTAAACAGTTTATTTATTCACAAACATAAGTTCGTTCTGGAATCCGGACTGGGTCAACGGACAGGATTGGGATCTCACTGAGGGAGAAGAAAAGAGACTTAGAGAGCGTTTGAGAAAAGAATCAGAATCAGAATCAGAATTCTTTATTTGTCATTGCTCCACATGGGTGCAACTAAATTTTTCAAAACAAAACAAAACAGAACAAAACAGTGCAGGCAAGTAGTGCAATTAAAGAAAATAAATATTTAAAAGTTAAAAAAGTTATAAAGTTATAAAAAAAAGTTATAAAAAAAGGACTGTGCAGGTGGAAAAAATATACAGGGGTTGGACAATGAAACTAAAACACCTGTCATTTTAGTGTGGGAGGTTTCATGGCTAAATTGGACCAGCCTGGTAGCCAGTCTTTATTGATTGCACATAGCACCAGTAAGGGCAGAGTGTGAAGGTTCAATTAGCAGGGTAAGAGCACAGTTTTGCTCAAAATATTGAAATGCACACAACATTATAGGTGACATACCAGAGTTCAAAAGAGGACAAATTGTTGCTGCACGTCTTGCTGGCGCATCTGTGACCAAGACAGCAAGTCTTTGTGATGTATCAAGAGCCACAGTATCCAGGGTAATGTCAGCATACCACCAAGAAGGACGAACCACATCCAACAGGATTAACTGTGGACGCAAGAGGAAGCTGTCTGAAAGGGATGTTCGGGTGCTAACCCAGATTGTATCCAAAAAACATAAAACCACGGCTGCCCAAATCACGGCAGAATTAAATGTGCACTTCAACTCTCCTGTTTCCACCAGAACTGTCCGTCAGGAGCTCCACAGGGTCAATATGCACGGCCGGGCTGCTACAGCCAAACCTTTGGTCACTCGTGCCAATGCCAAACGTTGGTTTCAATGGTACAAAGAGCGCAAATCTTGGGCTGTGGACAATGTGAAACATGTATTGTTCTCTGATGAGTCCACCTTTACTGTTTTCCCCACATCCGGGAGAGTTACGGTGTGGAGAAGCCCCAGAGAAGCGTACCACCCAGACTGTTGCATGCCCAGAGTGAAGCATGGGGGTGGATCAGTGATGGTTTGGGCTGCCATATCATGGCATTCCCTTGGCCCAATACTTGTGCTAGATGGGCGCGTCACTGCCAAGGACTACCGAACCATTCTTGAGGACCATGTGCATCCAATGGTTCAAACATTGTATCCTGAAGGCGGTGCCGTGTATCAGGATGACAATGCACCAATACACACAGCAAGACTGGTGAAAGATTGGTTTGATGAACATGAAAGTGAAGTTGAACATCTCCCATGGCCTGCACAGTCACCAGATCTAAATATTATTGAGCCACTTTGGGGTGTTTTGGAGGAGCGAGTCAGGAAATGTTTTCCTCCACCAGTATCACGTAGTGACCTGGCCACTATCCTGCGAGAAGAATGGCTTAAAATCCCTCTGACCACTGTGCAGGACTTGTATATGTCATTCCCAAGACGAATTGACGCTGTATTGGCCCCAAAAGGAGGCCCTACACCATACTAATAAATTATTGTGGTCTAAAACCAGGTGTTTCAGTTTCATTGTCCAACCCCTGTATATACAAGAATATTTACAGGTTGTTCCACTATTGCACATGAGGTAGCATATTGCACTTAGTGTTGAAGAAATTGCACGGAATGTATTTACTGTTTATGTCATTATTGATGGTAACAGTTGTTACAGTGTACATCAGGCGTTCAGGGCGACAACAGCTCTCGGAAAAAAGCTGTTTTTCAGTCTGTTTGTGTTTGTCCTTATTGCCCTGAAACACCTCCCAGAGGGGAGCAGTTGAAAAAGATGGTGACCAGGGTGCGAGGAGTCCCTGATGATGCTGTGGGCTCTCCTGAGGCAGCGGGTGGAGTAAATCTCCTCCAGGGAGTGGAGAGGGCAGCCAGTCAGTCTCTGGGCGGTGTTGATGACCCGTTGGAGCTGCTTCCTCTCTGCTGCAGTGCAGCTGAAGAACCACAGTGAGATGCCGCAGCTCAGCACCGACTCCACAAAGCAGTGGTAGAAGCACAGCAGCAGCTCTGGTCGTAGGTTGTTCTTCCTGAGAGTCCTCAGGAAGTACAGTCTCTGCTGCGCCTTCTTCAGGATCGCCGTAGAGTTAGTAGTCCACGTCAGATCCTCGCTGATGTGGGTGCCCAGCAACCTGAAGTCCGGCACCATCTCCACCCTGTCCTCGTTGATGGTGATGGGCTGTGTGTCCTGTTTAAACCTCCGAAAGTCAACGATGAGCTCCTTTGACTTGGAGGTGTTCAGAGTCAGGTAATTGTCCATGCACCATGCTGACAGATGCTCCACCTCCCCCCTGTAAGCCATCTCATCCCCTCATGAGATGAGCCCCACCACCGTGGTGTCATCCGCGAATTTGATGATGGTGTTGCTCGGGTGGGTGGGGGTGCAGTCGTGGGTGTAGAGGGTGTAGAGCAGGGGACTCAGCACACAGCCCTGTGGAGAGCCCGTGCTGGTCCTCAGTGGGGAGGACAGGTGGTGTCCTACTCTCACCCTCTGGGAGCGGTCTGTCAGAAAGTCCATAATCCAACTACAGGTGCTGTTGGGGAGACCCAGGTGTCCCAGTTTGCTCACCAGCCGGCTCGGGAAGATGGTGTTGAACTCCGAGCTGAAATCCAGGAAGAGCATCCTCGCGTAGCTCCCTCGCTGCTCCACGTGGGTCAGCGTGGTGTGCAGAGCGGTGGCGATGGCATCCTCCGTGGACCGGTTGGCCATGTAGGCAAACTGGTGGGGGTTGAGTGTGGTGGGGAAGGTGTGAAGTGATATGACCCTGTACCAGTTTCTCGAAGCACTTCATGACGATGGGGGTGAGTGCTACTGGCTGGTAGTCATTCAGGCTGGTGATGTTAGTCTGTTTAGGCAGAGGGACGATGGTGGAGGACTTCAGGCAGGGTGGGATGGAGCACTGGGAGAGGGACTGGTTAAAGATGGCGGTGAAGATCCCCACCAGCTGGTCTGCGCAGTCCCTCAGCACCCTCCCAGTCACCCCATCGGGTCCAGCAGCTTTGTGCGGGTTCACTGCCCTCAAGACTCTCCTCACCTCCTGTGTCTCCACAGTGAAGGTCTGGTTGTCGAGGGGTGTAGACTCCAGTGTGGGCCCCACTGGTGGTTCAACCTCGAAGCGGGCGAAGAAGTGGTTAAGCTCCTCCGCCGGTGAAGCATCCCCAGAGATCACGGTGGTGTTGCTGGATCTGTAGTTGGTCAGGTGCTGAAGTCCCTGCCACACCTGTCTGCTTATGTTGCTGCTGAAGTCGGCCTCAATCCTCTGCCTGTAGTCGGTCTTGGCCTCTCTGATGCCTCTCCTCAGCGCAGCACAAGCACAGCTGTAACCCTCCCTGTCTCCAGACCTGAATGCGCTGTTTCTGTCCCTCAGCAGTGCCTTGACATCCTTGTTCATCCAAGGTTTCTGGTTAGGAAGCACCCGGATGCACTGCTCCACTGTGACAGTGTTGACACAGTGGTGGATGTAGCCAAGTACTGCTGAGGTAAACACCTCCAGGTCCTGGTGGCTGAAAACCTAGTCTGTGCTTTCAAAGCAGTCCTGCAGCTGGAGAGAGGCACCGTCGGGCCAAGTGGTCACAGTCCGGGTTGTGGGGAGTGAACGCTTCCTCAGCGGTGTGTAGGCCGGAATCAGGAGTAGGGACATGTGCTTAATGTTCGAGTAGGCCTTGTCCAGAGTCCTGATTCCCCTGGTGGCACATTTAATGTGCTGGTGGAATTTCGGGAGCACTACTTTCACTTCAGCATGGTTAAAATCCCCTGCGACCATATGCACTGCTTCTGGGTGTTTATTCTGTTGCCGACTGAGCGTGTTGTGGAGGTGGCTAAGGGCCGAGCTAGCGTTAGCATCCGGTGGTATGTACACAGCAGTTACCAAGACAACGGTAAACTCAAGGGGAAGGTAAACAGGCCTGCATCTGACCGTGATGAACTCCAGGTCAGCGGAGCAGTGCCTATCGATGGTGGACGTGGACCAGCTGCTGTTCACGTAAATACACAGTCCTCCTCCCCCGGTCTTAATGGAGTCGCGGCTCCTGTCGTGCCGGTGTGCTGTGCGGCCTGCTAGCTCGATAGCTGTGTCTGGAATGGATGAATGAAGCCAGGTCTCCGTGATCAGCAGGATGCAACAGTCCTGAACAAGCCTATTTGCTTCCAGCTGGGGCTTCATCTCGTCCATCTTGTTTGCGAGGGATCTGGCGTTGGAGATGAACACGCTGGGCAGCGACGGTCGGTGTGGTCGCTTCCGCAGTTGGATGAGGACCCCAGCCCGGCATCCATGCTTTTGCTTCCTCTCCCTGCGGCGCCTCCTTCTCCTGCCCGCGGGGATGAGTGCCCACGGGGAGTCCGGTGTCCGGGCTAGCTCCGGTGGTATGTTGCGTGTGTTTGTAAAGTCTTCAGATGCGGGCTGTTCGCATCGTAATCCGATACGGAAAAGATCCTGTCAGCTGTAGGTGGTCAGCGCATGGCAGGTTGACAAGAAGAAGAAAAGAAAGAACTAGCAAAAACACTAAAAAGCACTGTTTTGCGCTAGAGCTACGAGCCGCTGCATCCATGTGCGCCGAAGGTGGATCAATAATACTAAAGTCCGTCAGGTTTAAACTTACAGCAAATAAGCCCTTAGACAGGTCAGGGAGGAATAAGTCTTTACCACGATGGTTGAGGTTGACAGGATTCAATTCAATTCAATTCAGTTTTATTTATATAGCACCAATTCACAACACATGTTGTCTCAAGGCACTTCACAAAAGTCAGGTACATACATTCCAATTAGTCCTAACCATTGAACAGTGCAGTCAGAGTTAGTTATTTATTCAAATTGGATAAAAAGTTTTTCTATCTAAGGAAACCCAGTCAGTGACTTGCAGCATTCCCTCCTCCTGGATGAGCATGTAGAGACAGTGGACAGTCACTGGCGTTGACTTTGCAGCAATCCCTCATACTGAGCATGCATGTAGCAACAGTGGAGAGGAAAAACTCCCTTTTAACAGGAAGAAACCTCCAGCAGAACCAGAACCAGGCTCAGTGTGAGCGGCCATCTGCCACGACCGACTGGGGGTTTGAGAGAACAGAGCAGAGACACAAAGAGAACAAAGAAGCACTGATCCAGGAGTACTTTCTATGGGAAGGAAAAGTAAATGTTCATGGATGTAGCTCAATTAGTCGTTTCACCTAGAAAGAAGGAACAGATAAACTCTGAGCCAGTTTTCAGGGTTAGAGTCTGAAGAGAGCACATAGAGTTAGTTACAGTAAAAGCTCAGTCAGTAGCTATGTCTAGGAGAGAGAAAGGGTTAAACACTGAAAGACAGGGCCATGTGGATCATCGGTAGAGGGTGAGCATTAAGTTGTTGCCAGCAGAAGCTCGGAAGATGCCCCTCTCTAGAAAGGTGTCACAGGTAGACACAGAATCAGGCCAGGTGTAGCTTCTAGGAGGAGGGTGCAGCAGCGGAGAAAAGTACTTCCTCGTTTTTCTGACTTTGTGCTTTACTCCATTCAGTGGGCCCCATGGGGAAACGATGATCCGTGGGAGGGTAGACAGGCAGGTGGATGGTTCTCAGAAGCTTGATAAAAAGTTATTTCCAGAAGCCTGGGTCCAGGAGGGAGGCAGAAAGAAGACTCACGGCCAAGGTTCTTTGAGGCTTGAATTTCCACATTCATCTGAACATGGCAGGAGACATTAAGCCCACAGAAACTCCGGTAGAAACATTTCCACGCTTGTGAGACAATGAGCTGACTCCTTCTTCTTCTTCTTCTTCTTCTAGTGTTTATTGGCGGTTGGCAAATAACTTTATGGTGTGCATTACCGCCACCGACTGGTATGGAGTGTGGTTCTTCATGGTTTTAAATCTTATTAACTATTACAACAATCAAATTCTATTTATTAATTTAGTTTTATTGAAAAATCTAATTACAATTTGAATATGTTTGCTACCTAAACTTCTTTGCAAAGTATCTCTGACTCTTCCTTCTGGATCTCCACTCCTTTTGAGCCCAGGTTGATTGCTCGCTGATGAGCAACAGCTGCGCCGCAGCACCTGCCGGTCACGCCCTGATTAGGAGGAAAAAACACTGCACAAACACAGACTGCACCCAGCCTGCACACAACCACCGTGGATATGACACATATCCATCAATTCGTAGAGCATCATTTCCCACAACTTCCTCTCCTGCTGACAAACTGGAAATTTTCCATATTCCAGTTTATTTTTTTCATGTGAAGTGTGGAGATGAAGTCGACAACAACCACACTGGACTGGCAGGGTCTGTTACTCTTGGCAATGTAGCTTCTATGCTTTTAACATCCTACTACAGATTAAATCTCACAGGACTTTCATTGCCTCCGACTGGCAGCTTCAGTGACCAGTTCACAATCTACCTGTACCAGAGACACCATTCCATGCTCAGACACTCTGCTCCCCATTTCAAGTTGCAGCATGAATGCAGTGTGTACCGGTCACACTGTCAAAGAAAAGCCTTGAGTGCAAAGCTATTAATGGAAAGGAGAAGACAAAAGCAGCTCAGTTGGTTGTTTAGCTTATTCACCTAAATAATGACCATGTGAATTTTTTCTTCAGAACATGGAAAATACATATAGAGATCTAACTCAAATGTATGCTGCACAGAAAATCATTTTTCCCGCATCCTTCCATGCTTCGTCAGACATAAAAGTACTAATAGTGTTTTATTTTTCACAGCAATGTTAAAACTGAAGAGAGGTTCAGAAAGCTACCAGATTTTCAGTTGAGCCAGAAATCACAAATGAAATGAAAGTTTATTTTGTCATCTGTAGTTGTGGAAAAATCAGATTTAGACCAAACAAGAACTGAAACGTCTGAAATGGTGAAGAAGATAACAGGCTGTGCATCTCGAGAGATGATTATTTTTGGTATGGAATCAGTTCAAGAGTAGGAGGTGTGTTTAAACTTGGCAATGCAAGGAAACGAATCCAAATCCAGAATCTATTTTAAAGCTACACTAAATAAGAAGCTGCTCATTGGTTGAGAGTTAAATGTGGAGGTCTGATGACAGAGACACCATCTGTTCTGATCAACTTCCACCTACTTTTCTTTCTGATTACGAGACACACCTCAACTTTCGAGCTGTTTTACAGCTAAGTTGCATCATGAAACCTTTATCAATTGGATCAGATGTGGATGATGCAATGAGAAGACACGGGGGAGCACAGGGAGGAGCTCTTCCAGTAGAGAATTCTGCACAGAGTTTCATAGATTTACAGTTTTCATTGGCCTCACAAAGGAAAAAGATCACACGTTCTGACCTCAGTGGAGGAAATTAGAAAACACAAACAAATTAAACACCTATAGGTGGTAGTTTTATTTTTATGAACCTGGTACTTAAACTTCTGTCTTTGTTAAACTGAGGAAGACCTAAAGTATGAATATGTGGGTGCAACATTGTATTCAGTTTCGCATCATAATCAGCTCTGTTGAGAGTGGAGAGCACAAATGAGGAATTTGACTCCGATGTCACGCACTCACAGTCTGCCGACATTAAACATAAATATACAAACTTTTCAACATACAGAATTATTGAAACATACATAGAGTAATATTGCATACATTTTGATACACAGTCGATTTTAGAGACTTTAAGGTGTTTCCAGAGTTTAAGATAACAGTACTGAATAAATCCCTTTCATGTAATGTGGCTCAGTAAGGAAGTCATTTTGGAATCAGAAGGTTGTGGGTTCTATTCCAGCTCCCCTCTGTCACATGTTGATGTGCTGCTGGGCAAGGCACTTAACCGCAACTACAGGTTTGGTGTATGAATGTGGACGCATTAGTAAACTTGGCTGTAGTGTAAAACGCTTTCAGTTTGACTGTATAAAGTCAGTCTATGTCAGGAGCCTGATGAGCTCCAGGTTTATCCTAGATAAAGTTAAGCTCAGGCTCAAGGGTTATAAGACTGGCCAGCTGGTCAAGGCGCTACTTTGGGCTGGTTGTAAGCAATACTGGTAAGTTTACTTTATTAAACCAAACAAATGGATTTGTTTTGGTCTATTAATTTATAGGTATAGGGTGCAGTTATAAAAAGGTGTTGTAAAACAACACTTAAACAGTTACAGATCTGGAAATGTTCACACTGGAACAGAGATTAGCTGCAGAGTGAAAGATTGTGGACAAACTGCCAGACATCTCAGTTAATCGTGTTTCTTTGAGCTGCTGCGTTTCCTGTTCCTGTAGAGAACATGTCTTCTGTCCCCGCTCCCATTCTGATTCCAGAGTTTCACTTCTACAGAAAACAGGGATATCCCACTGTCTGTTTTCTGCTAATATGACCACTCGACTGAACAGTTGGAGTTAATAACTTGTCTCTCTGTTTTTGTGATGAGAACAAACACGTCCCAGTTGTGCTCATTAATGTGCAACATGAAAAATAAAAACTGTGACTGTGAGGCACAAACGTTCTGTGATGATTCTGTCCATGAAATTAGTTTTGATTTAGTTTTTTTTTTCACTTCAATCTCTGAAATCCCACTCAGGTTAAATCTAAACATGTAGCTGATGTCTATTAGTGCAGAAATGGAATTTCTCACTGCAGTGATAGTTTTCAAGCTCCTCATTTCAGATCCAGAATCCTGGAAATTCTGGATCCGCATAAAGTCTGTTCCTAGTCGGAGCTGTCTGAAAGTTCTGCAAAGGCAAAAATCACCTTAAAAAAATTTACATTGAAGGGTAGAAAGCCTATTTTGTCTTTGTCAGGGGTCATGGCAGTGTGAATAGCTGGAGCCAGATTAATGCAGTTAAACTTTTTAAGGCTACAATCTGAAGTTTTAGACCAGCTGATGAACAGTTTGTTTGCTTTTTCATGAACATTTCAGTAATTTGCCAACTCTGTTTTGTCCCTTACTCCTTTGTTTTCTGTGTGCTTTTTTCATGTGTTCTGTCTCGGCATTTCAGGCATGCCATATAGGGAAGCTGGTGCATCTTCGAGTGCAGCTTTGCTCTATAAAAAGGACATCTGGAGATGGTATTGTATTTGCTTGATTGATCTTAATAAATCAGGGCTGCTGCTGGCATCAACGTAGTCATGCTGCATGGATAAAATATGAACCTGTTAGTATCTTGAAGCTCTGTCTACAACCTGGTTATGATGCAGCAGCACAACATGAAAATACTTTTTATGTCCTAATTTTTTTGATTAGGAGTGTTTATTGTTTATGATATTGGGAGAGATACTGTCAAGTTTTGTGAAGCTGGAGCTGGAGCAACATGCAGACTGGACCAGGGAAGCACCATTATGGGTAGTATAGTTTAATGAAAAACTATAAAAATATACAGGCAGGCACGAGGAGAACAAAGCGTGAAGCATGGACAGAAAACTGGGTGAAATCTCAAGGAAAAAAGGGCATGAAACAAGCAGTGAACAATGAGACCCAGTGAGTATACATACTGAGGAAGAGGAGGAAAATGACAAATGAACAAGAAGAGCTAATCAGATGAAACGAGGAGCAGCTGAGGCTGTCAGACAAATCTTATTTGTCTGACAGATTCCAGTTTGTTCATGTAAATGATAAATCATCTTTAAACTCCAGGGTTAATTGTGGAGTACCACAGGGTTCAGTACTTGGGCCAATTCTCTTTACTATATATATGCTTCCAATAGGTCAACATATCAGGCAGCATAGGATAAATTTTCACTGTTACGCTGATGATACTCAGCTTTACTTATCCATAAATCCTGATGAACCCAACCAGTTAGATAGACTACAAGCATGTCTTGAAGACATAAAAACTTGGATGACTTTAAATCTTTTGCTTCTAAATTCAGACAAGACAGAAGTTGTCGTATTTGGACCGGAGTCTTTAAAAAAGAAGCTGCTTAGTAAATCACTTAACCTGGATGGCATTGTTGTAGAAAAATTAGCAACAGGCCGCAGGTTATCTCCATGATACTGGAGGAGAACTGATGTCATGCACCCATGCTTTTCATCAACAGCCTGAAAAAAACGTTTGTTAGGCTTCGGTAATCCTAAAGTAGGAGCCTTCTGCAAAGCCAGTCTAAGTTGTATGAAAGCTGCTTCTGCTTCAGGTGTCCAAACAATATTGTCATAAGATTGAAGACCTTTACCATGTATGAGAGCACCCAACGGGGCTTCCATACAGGAATAATTAGGAATAAAATTCCTGCAATATGAAGTCATGCCCAAAAATGACATCTACTGTTTTTTTGTAACAGTTTTGGAATGTTTTTGCACTGCATTCACACGCTTTGAGGGAAAAAGTTTTACCTTCAGCAGAAATAAAATGACCTAAAAGGTTACTGTAGCTGGACAAGCTGAAGTTTAGAAAAGAGGGCCTTGTGGCCCTCTGAATGCAAATGTTTCAACAGTGTGACAGTGTCCTTCTCACATTGCTCCTTAGTAGGACAACAAAGCAGAAGATCATCAACATACTGCAAATAAAAGCAGAGCTGGGGGTCAATTCCAAATGACTCAAGACTAGCTTTCAATGCAGCATTATATATAGTCGGACTTTCACAATAACCTTGAAACAGACGAGTGAAAGTGTAAGGTTTTTCTTCAAACTCAAAAGCAAACCAAAATTGGCTCTGCTTATCAACAGGTACACTAAAAAATGCATTTGACAGATCAACAACAGAAAATAGTGTGCGGGTTTGGAACTGTAGGAGCTCTGGCTTGTACTGAAGCATTTACAGCTTGTAAATCTTGCTCAAACCTCCATTCAACAGGTTCTCCTTTACTCCTGATCTTTTTAACAGGAAAAAGAGGAGTTCTTACAGGAGAACTTTCACAAGGAACAATAATTCCTTCTTTCAAAAACAGGTTTGATTCCTGCAATGGCTTCTGGTTTGAGTGGGTATTGTTTCACACACGGTCTGTAGTTTGACTTTGGAGTCACAACAGCAGGTTCACAACCTTTTATGAGTCCCAAATCATATTTACTTTTTGCCCACAGGCCAGGAGGCACCGACCAACAAGGGGATGTGAAGTGCGTAAATTTTAAAAAATGTCCCTTTTTGGGAAAAACAGACTTTTTATGGATCAACTAAAAATTTCTTTGGCAGTGCAGGTGCTAAGAAAAGGTTTTTTTAAAGCCGAAAGTCTTTAAAAAAGATAAGTTTAAAAAAAATTTTGGGTGGTCCACAGTAGTCAGATATTTTTTTCACTTCAACACAAAAAAAATTCACACTGTCCCCCTTTTGTGTTACAGATTTTTGTGGGACGTGTCCTTTGTTTGAAAACTGCAGTGGTGGAGTTCAGACAAACATCAAGCGCGGGTGTTTTGCTTCCAATACAGCATGACGTGGGTTTGTTTTTCACAAGAAATGCGGAAACCAAGCTTTTATATTCTTTTTCAGAAAACCCCAAAGACATATGAGCAATACGTTTTAAAACAACAGCTTTGCATAAAATACAGGAGGGATTAACAACGATCTAACCCTCCCCCCTTTGTTAAGGTCTATGCTACAGAGGAGCCCAAAACGCAGACAAGCAGGCAGCATGCGTTTTGTTGGGGCTATAGGCTTTAATTAAGAAAACTCACCTTTGAAGAGGCAAGGAACAAACAGAAGTAGGCTGGGTTGGGGCAGGGATGGCATGGTCCACCAAAAAAAAGAAGAGTGGAGACAAGTTTCCGCGATGACTAACTGAACAGGGTGTATATATGGAGTGAAAAAAACCAGGTGGAGCAAGGAAACAGATTAACTTGGAGCAGGTAAAAACCTAATAAAGATAATTGTCAGAACAAAACGTGGGGTGGAGCAAAAAAAAGACTCTAATATACAAACAAAAAACCCAAACCTTGACAAAACAGGGAACAAGACTAAAACCTGACCAGAAAAATAATAAACAAAAGAACAACCCCAAAACTTAATTTTAAAAAACAGAAAAAACCAGAAACCCAAAACCAAAAACCCAAAATCATAAACAGAACCTTCCCCCTAAGGGGGGGTACCAGACGCCCACCAAGAGTCCAAATAAAAAAAAAACCCCGGGAACAGGGGGGGCGGTGGGGGGGCATGGGAGGAGGGCCCCCACAAAAAAAAAACCCGAACAGGGCGGGCGGGGGGGGGTCATAGCAGGAGGGGTTCAGAAACAAAAAACAAGGGAAAAGAGTTCAGGCAGGAACGACCAGGAGGGGCGTTGAGCAGGCTCAGAGGGTTTGGCGGGCGAAGGGGGGTCGTCCCAAAACAGGGGTCCCGGTTCAGGCGGGGGGGACCAAAGGGGGTCGTCCGAGCAGGCACAGAGTTCAGGCGGTCGACCGGGGGGGCGTCCCCCGGGAAAGGGACCCGAGTTCAGGGGGCGCCAGGAGGGCGTCCCGAGCGGCACAAGTTAAAGGGGGCGACCAGGAGGTTTGTTTCCCCAGCAGGGTCAGATTCAGGCGCGCAGGCCAGGAGGCGTCACCCAGCAGGGACGAGTTTCAGGCGGCGAAAGGGAGGTTTGTCCCCAGGGAGGAACAGAGTTTTAGGTGGCGACCAGGGGTGTTTCCCCACCCGGTCAGGTTCAGGGCCGGGGGACCCCGGAGGTGTCCCGAGCAGGGTCAGAGTTCAGGGGGGGCGGGCAGGAGGTCGTCCCCCGGGAGGCACAGAGTTGAGGCAGGCGACGGCGAACCCTCAGAGGCAGAAGCAGAGCCTGGCGAGCCCTCATCTCTGGGTTCAGAAGTCAGAACGAGAACAACCTGTTCCTTGAAGCCCTCAGGGGACAGGGTACGACAGCGCTTCAAAACCTTGAAACCCCTCGTCTCGGGTTAAAAGGCCCGAACGAGGACAAAGTTCCTTTAACTCCCCCGAAGGGGCCCTCAGTGGTGTGAACACCCAAAATCCTCGGGGGCGTGGGAGGAGGTTTAGTCAGGGGTGTGGTGTGTCAGACCTGGGAGAGACAGACTGTGGTGTGTCAACTTGCCGAGACAGGCTGTGGGTTCAGGCTTGGTTCCCTAGCACCCCCCCGAGAAACTGAGAAAGGGAAATCAGGACCCGGAAGTGGGGGCAGCCCGCCCCCGGGGGCCCCCCGAAAGTCACAGCAGGCGTAGATGAGTGGACTGCTCGCAGCAGCGCTTGGAGACCCGGCGTGGGGGTGCTCGCAGCAGCAGCAGCTCCCTGGAGTCCTGGCGGGGACTGCTTGCAGCGCAGCAGTCCCAGGAGTCATGGGGTGGACGCTCTGGGAGCAGCACAGCTCCCTGGAGTCCTGGGTGGAAAGAGGTGGCGGCAGTAAAATTTCCCCTTACGCCCGTCCCTTTTTCCTCCCCATCTGCCGATTCTTCCATAGCTCGGAGAGGAATACAGGGGGATGGTTTTTTCTAAAGGTCTAATTTGGCGGGAAAAAACCCTTTAAACGCTCCCCAGCTCCTCTGGTGTTGATCAGAACACCCAGCTGGAGCGAGCGAAACGGCATGGGCGAGGCTGCAGCGAGCCCGGGGGACTGTGCTGGGCAAACGAAGATGCGGAAATTATCGCTGAAAAACCCCCCCCCCCCAAGCTGGGAGAAAAACCCCTGCTCCGGACTCATAGCAGCGGCCATGGGATACTCCTCGGGTGAAAGCAGGAAGGCGCGCCGCGCCGACGTTTTTTTTGCGGGGGAAGGAGGACGTCGGTTTTGCTCCGGACCTTGGTGAACAACCAGGGAAGCAGGCGGAAACGGAGCTAAAACCGCTTCGCGCCCCATCTGCTCCTGCCCAGTGAGGGGGAGCACCCCAAACCCCTTTGGGCGGGTTCCTCTTTCCCTCCTCCTTCTGCCGCTGAACCCAGCGATAAAAGGCATCTCCCTCCTGTTTGTTGCGGGGTCCGTAGTTGGGGAATATTTTTTAAGGTTGTGCTGCAGGGGGAACCAGAACGCAGACAACAGGCAGCATGACGATAGTTGACTATAGGCTTTAATTAACAAAAATCACTCTTAGAAGGGGGACAGGAACAAAACAGAACCCAGGCGGGTTGACAGGCATGGCGGGGTCCAAAAAAACAAGACATGAGTGGAGACATGGTTCCACGATGACTAACTAAAACAGGTGTGTATATATGGAGTAAAAAACCAGGTGGAGCAAGGACACAGATTAACTTGGAGCAGGTAAAACCTAATAAAGAAAATTGACAGAACAAAACGTGGCTGAGCAAAAACAAAGACTCTAAATACAAACAAAAAACCAAAACTTGACAAAACATGAACAAGACTAAAAACAGCCCCCCAAAAAATAATAAACAAAAGAACGATTCAAAACCTTAACTGTGAAAAACAAAGAAAAAACCAGAAACCAAAAACCAAACAACCCCAAATCTAACACCTTCAGCAACTGCTGTGAACACAATGAATTTTGCATTTTCCACTCATAAGCATAACTTAATCCTTGTGGACTGAACTGCACTGCAGTAAACACTGTGTCAGCCTGAGTAGAGACCCTTACCCCCTCTGGGGTGGACATTAGAATGATCCCTAGCTTACACATCAAATCTCTACCCATCAAATTTACAGGACACAATGATGATAAGAGGAAACAATGTTTGAAAATAAACCCATCAGGTGTTACACAAGCCATGGGCTTTGTAACATGTTCCCTTGTCGTCTGCCCTGATGCTGACATAGAAAAAACATGATTTCTGCTGAGTTTTGGGGGTGTTGAAAATTCCTCTGCCTTAACAACAGAAGAAGTTGCTCCTGAGTCTACCATAAATGATATTTTCTTTCCTGAGACTATAAGATCAAACATTGGGAAAGCTTTATATGCCTCTGAGGTAAAATGAGCATAAGTTGGTATATATTTTCTCTCAAATTTTTTTTCCAAAACAGCTATAGCATGTTGCACTTTAGTCAAGTCATCACAGTCATTGCAAAGCAGCTTTTCATTGCTTCAAATAGGAAGAGAAGGAAAAGTGGATAAAAGGGTGGATAAGAGTAAGGACTTCTAAAATTTTAACTAAAAGGTTAAAACTAACAGTTTTCTACTGGGGACAAAGGGGATCTGGGATTTTTCCCTCCTTGGAACAGGAGCGAGGTGTACGGACCTCGCTGGCGCGGTTGATGCCACGCTGCGCACGGGTGAACAGTAATTCACCAGTAGAGACCCCTCCCTGTATGGTTGAGTGAGGCTCCCCTAACCAGTAAGTTAGTGGGAAGGCGATTTTGGGATAATGCTAGTTCACTCCTCCATGCACGTGCTGACCTCTTCTGGTATTGTGGTGGGAAGACACTGTTTAATTATTTGCCTTCTTCCTGGTCAGGATGATGTACTTTAGTTAGGCTAGCTCTACCAGTGGCTTTGCATGGACATCTGCCAACTTCTCCATCCTCGATCCTTCGTCATAAAAGTGCAGTGGATTTTTCTTTCAGACATAACAATCCCACTTATTTCGATGCTATTGGGGTTCCACGTGGCGTTCCAGATGAATTTAAGTTAGCCAATCCTATAGCCAATGGGTTTGAATCAATATTTCTTTGGATTACTCCTAACAAAAATGTTGATCGCATTAATTATGTCCACTATAATATACAGCGCTTAGCAAACATCACCAGAGATGTAATTGTCATATTGGATTTAACAAGTTTGACCCACATGCAGAAAGCAATTCAGGAGACGAGTTTTATAGTTAGAAGTTTAATTTACAAAACAAGAACTGGGAACGGGAGCTGGAGTATGAACTGTAAGAAAAATAAAGCAAAAGGTAAGCAGGGAAATAGAGAATGATAAATAATGATTCAGTCTTATGGGGAGAAAGGGATGATCCGCCAGAGGGGGAGGTGGAGAAAACCCAAAAAAGGGATTGTTTACCGGGGGAACGGAGATGGTGAGTTCAGGTCTGCCGGACGTTAGAATGTCCAGAGTATACTGGGAAGAAGCTTGTGTGCGGGGGGGGTGGACAGGGTTTTTGAGGAGGATCCAGGTATAAGGGGAAGCTGCAAGCCCGGTGAGATCCACAGGAGCAAACGGGGGTTTGAGTCTTTGTTCATGAGGTGAAATGACTTTTCTCCCAGAAGACAATAATCCAAGGGGTTCAAAGCTGACAGCGAGGTCAGGTTCAGGTACACCTGTAAGGCAGAGCATGCAGGATTAGCAAAGGGCAAAACGAAGACTAGGCAAGAGTAATGTGGCTGGAGTTGTCCCCAAAAGGGGGAAAACACTCTGGCAAAATTTTGCTGGCAGCCTCCTTCTTAAATCCTCCTCTGATGATGATCAGGGTGATGAAAACACCTGTCGGACACCTCCACGTTCAGACGCCATCTAGAGGCTAAACACAGTAAGCAGCACCCAAAAAACAACCATGGCAGAGATCCTGACAGTAATGGTCGGCGTAACTTACCAATTATCCTCCAGTTCTCTTATGTCTTGGCAAAACAGAATGGCCTTAGAAATGTGGTTAGCTGAAAAGGGAGGTGTTTGTGCCATGTTTGGTTCTTGATGCTGTACTTTTATTCCAAATAATACAGCCCCTGATGATTCAGTAGCCAGAGCCCTAGATGAATTGCGCACCCTGGCTCATCACATGACAGAAGACTCCGGTGTAGATTCTTTACCAGATTGGTTTTCTGACACTTTTGGTAAATGGAAGGATTTTATTATTACAGGTATGACTTCCTGTACCATCTTTACAGGTATTCTCATTTGCTGTGGATGTTGTGCCATTCCCTTTCTGCACACTCTAATTAACAGACTGATCACAAAGGCTCTTTTTCAAAGGAGGGGGAACTCATTTAGGTCATATCAGATTTTTTCTCCTCACAGGGTAGAGGAACCCATGGATTGCTCTGATGAGTCTGACAGGGTTTCTCATGATGATGTTTGCTTTCTAAAAAATTTACCAATTTAAAAATTTACATCTATTCATATAATCCTCCTAATTCTAATGATGTAGATGTGTACAGAACACACCACAGGGTAGATGAAACTAATATATGTACTAATATATTCTACAAATTTTTTCTTCATAAATTTTTATTCTTTATATTATTTGCGTTTTTAAAATTTTATCTGATCCTTTCTTAAAAGGTTTTGATTGAAGAGATTTTTGTTTCCATCAGAATGACAAAATTTTTTTCCAAAACAAAAAAGGATGACAATATTAATAGGTTTTTTGTAATTTTTAGCTTTGTAATAATGTTTCATTATTCTTTTTTACATTATTTAGTCAATTTTGTATTACTACTTTTTTTCTATAATCAATTTTTTGATTTGTTTTTTATTCATTTTAATTACTAACTCAATTCACATTTTTAAAATTTAACATTTTCTTGTACTTTCCTTCTTTGTCATTCAGTAAAATTTTTCTTAGGGGGTTCGTTAACATATGAAACTATATTTTTCATTAAAAAATTCGAAGAGGGTGGATTGTTATGGAAAATTTTTAAAAGTGTCTAGCTTGATTTGCTCCTTTTGATACTCTACAGGAACTGACAAAAGTATAAGAACCCCTGTTGAGGTACAATAATTCCACCATATATAAAAAAGGACACCCTCAACCCCCCAGTCCGGATGTCGTAAGAAAAAAACCAGATGAAGAGCAGAAATTAAGATTAACATAAGTTTAAAATTTGGTAGATAATACATCCAATGATTTCCAAAGGGCCCAAAAGGGAAATACAAACAGAACATAAAAAAAACATAAAATTACCTAAGGCCCCTTAGGTGAGACCCCCGGTTTTCAGCCAAAGGGGGGCTGTCCGGCTCTTAACCGAGTGTTCTCCCTCCCCCACAGATGCCAGAACATCTTATACCACCACATCAAAGCTGAGCCTCCCCATTCTGCAGTCTGGCGCTGTAAATTAGTCAAGGCCCCCCCTTATGGGTAGTTTTTTATCTATACCCTGCCAAAAAGTCAACAGTTTTTCCTTTACTGCCCTTACCAGCCGGTATTTTACTGCCTGCAGCTGTTGGGAAAAACCCCCTAACCCTCTGTTTTTAACACCCTTGTTACAGCCTGACTCCTACTGTGACCTTTTGACCCTCCTCCTCAAAAACCTCACACTGGGTTAAATCTCAGTTTTAAAGTTCTTTGTTTTTCCCACATGCCAAACTAAACACATACATGAAACTAAATGATTTTAATTCTCAACAATTCCCCCCTTTTGACCTCTACAAAAAAGGTCAATAATTTAAAAATGTAGGAATTACAAGCAAGAAATGAAATAATAATAAGCCAAAGTGGAACACCAAAAAGATTAGTACTCTACGAAGTGACAAAGGAAAGCCATGAATTACAAATTGGGCCTTTATTTTTCCCAAACCCTTCAGTAAAAAACATTTTTGCATCATATTATTATATGGCGGGCGTGAGAAAAATGCTCCTTTTTTCAATAGTTGACGTTATAAGTTTTTACTGTAAGGGAGCGAATTTCCGGCACACAAAAAAACATCCACGTTACTAGAATCCCGACAAATACAGACAATGAAATCAGCAATGAGATAATTACCTTCTTTCACTTACCAAAAAGTGTTTGGGTAAACCCCCCGGCCCCTTCCCGTTCCCCCGCCAATTCCGGAATAGTCATGCATTTCTTTCTTTAACGTACGCAAGCCTTCTAATGCTCAAGTCACTGAAACCTCAGGGGGCCGGGATTTTTTTGGGATATAAGTTCAGCACAAAATTCACCAAACATTGCAAATACAACCCCCCCCCCTTTCAGCCAACAACATGTCTAGAGCCAAACTATTTCTGCCCAGCCATAAAGAAGTAGGGCCCAATGTTCTTTTCCAAAAACCCCTTTAAAACCGCATCCCATGTCAGATTTGCCAACCTTAAGACATTGTAATGTATGTAATTGATCCTGTCTACATTTTTATTTGGGGTTACAGGAAAAACTTTTTGGCCATAACAGAAATAAGATTAATTCTAATTCTACTCTGATCTCGTGTGATCCATCCAGGCAATTTTACTCCTAAATACAAATAAAATCCGGAACTCATATTTCCACATCTAAGAGTAGGTGGCATATTTGTAATATTAGGGGTTGTGGTAGGGGTTGCTCTGTAGTCCTCCAATTTTCTTTTGGGTAATATTGGATTAAAACCCCCAGTTGCCAATTTACCCTTCGCTTGTTTCCTCTAGCCAAGGTCACCCAAATGCTGAAAATGTTTCCTGCATATGGATTATTTGACAGTATTCGTCCTTGTTTAGTCCCCCCCCAAATGACAAAACCCCCCGGTGCAGGCATGCCGATGTTTTTCCCATCCCATCCACTGCACCTTTCTGATAGGGTCCAGAAAATACATTATATTTTAGTCCAGAAAATTAGCTCACTACCCTCACATGTAAACACGAACAGAGATCAAACCTGAAATGTGTCGTCCAAAACCCAAGTACAAAAATCTAATTCGATACCTCCATGTCTTTTTAATGCATGTATCTGATGTTTCATAAATTATCCGGAGTAGATGACGATGGCTGCGGAAAAATTGGGACTGGAAGTGTGCTCACCACTCTGGAAAAACATGGGCCACAAAACAAGAATACAAAATTATTCCCACAAGTGTCATTATTAAACCCCCCCACATTTCCCTTTACAACTAAAAAACCCCAAAAACGCTAAACCAAAAGTTTTTCCTTTGTACCAGATCAATCCCACTTACCCAGGAGCTTATAACCTTTTCACACACACGGGGGGTTTCCTCAAAAAATTTTTAATTAAAAGTCATACATCAAGTAAATAAAAAAACAATAACATAGCCAATGCTCCCCAAAGATTAATTGACAGAAAAAACACCACATTCAATGATCACATAATCAACATCAAGAGTCACATATGTTCAGATTCCCAGTCCTGGATTTATCTGTTGATTAGTTGAATGTAATGACTACTTGTAGTGGAAAAATCTCTTGAACACCAAAAGAAAAAGTCTCTGGAGTGGATAAATCCTCTTCAGCTCAGTACGATCACCTGTGAGCCTCCAGGGGGATTATTATGCCCCTTTATGACATCTGATGTAGCCTACATGACTTTGTAGGCTCCTCAGCTGGTGCACACTGGCTCCAATGATACCAGGTTCCTCCTTTTCCTCTCAGACGAACCGCATAAGATGTTCTTTCCAGGACTTGGAATGGGCCTGTGAAATTGGGTTCCTGCCACTTCCGCTGTGCTGGTCCCAGGAAGACTCTCCCAGTCTGTAGTTCATTCAATTCAATTCAGTTTATTTATATAGCACCAATTCACAACACATGTCGTCTCAAGGCACTTCACAAAAGTCAGGTACATACATTCCAATTAATCCTAATCATTGAACAGTGCAGCCAGATTCTGTTATTTATTTTTCAAATTTGGATAAAAAGTTTTTCTGTCTAAGGAAACCCAGCAGATTTCCATCCAGTCCGTGACTTGCAGCATTCACCCCTCCTGGATGAGCATGTAGAGACAGTGGACAGTCACTGGCCGTTGACTTTGCAGCAATCCCTCATACTGGGCATGCATGTAGCAACAGTGGAGAGGAAAAACTCCCCTTTTTAACAGGAAAAACCCTCCAGCAAACCAGGCTCAGTGTGAGCGGCCCCTCTGCCATGACCGACCGGGGGTTAGAGAGAAACAGAGCCAGAGACACAAAGAGAACAAAGAAGCACTGATCCAGGAGTCCTTTCTATGGGAAGGAAAAGGTAAATGTTAATGGATGTAGCTCCTTTAGTCGTTTCACCTAGAAAGAAGGAACAGATAAACTCTGAGCCAGTTTTCAAGTTTAGAGTCTAAAGAGAGCACATAGAGTTAGTTACAGTAAAAGCTCAGTCAGTAGCTATGTCTAGGAGAGAGAAAGAGTTAAACACTGAAAGACAGGGCCATGTGGATCATCGGTAGAGGGTGAGCATTAAGTTGTTGCCAGCAGAAGCTTGGAGGATGCCCCTCTCCAGAAAGGTGTTACAGGTAGACACAGAGTCAGGCCAGGTGTCATTTACTCCCATGTATTTTACCATCTCGTTCAGGCTCAGTTCTTAATCCTACGGAGGCAGCTCATTGATCTGGTTTCTCTCATTTTTACCATCTCCCGAGGCTGTCTAAATGTATCACCTCCTCTGATAACTTTCTGCTGTTTTAATCATCTGTCCCCGGCTTTCTGTTGGAACAAACCGGCACCTGCTGCCGGTCAGACCTCATGGAGTTTCTCCGGTCCTTGGTCCTCAGAAGTGATCACACTCTCTAACACTGACTCATAAAGGAACGACTCTCAAACAGCTTCTAACTTTCTGCTCTTTTATTCTAAGTTAAGCAGAGGAATGATTATAGAGATCAGCGCTGAGGCTCCTGTCGTGGATCATTGCTGTATGTGAAAGGTTGACAAAGATGCCCGAAAGAGGTCACATGTGGGTTTTATCTGCACTCCAAAGCAATATATGTGCACTTTCGTAGTGTTTATCAGTAGATTACGTGTCACGATTGCGGTGTCTGTCTGATAGGTCGTGTAGTAGCTGGTGTCCATTTTTAATCTAAGTGTGCTGTGGCATTCTAATCAATCAGTTATCGGCTACTCCTTTAAAAAAAAAAAAACAGATCGCAGCCACAGGCAATTATGTCAAAACCTTAGGCCATGTTATCCCTGTAGGTGTGTCGATGTGATCTATCTTTATGGATGTATGGTTGAAATCAGCTATGCTTAATATTAAAGATTCTCCCTAACATTTCTTAGGATCCTCTTCTGGCGCTCAGCCGTCTCTAGGCATTCAGAGTCGACGGCTGCATAGTTTCACCCGAGCATAAATAATTCAATACTTTCCGTCCCTCATCGTTGTCCTATTTCTAATAAGGCTGCTCGTTTTTCAACAGTATCTCTGGGGCCTTCTCAGCCTTAGCTGCTTCCACCTGCCGCTCAATCAAGAGGGCCCGCTTAGACTGAACTGTCTCTTTCCACTGACAATTTATATTGCAGCCCACCTTCTGGTTTCCAGCGGTTTAGTTGGCCATAAGAGCGCTTGCTCTCTCTTCCATTTCAGAAACTTCTGCAGGGTCACAAATTGCCAGGCTTACCGCTCCAGTCTCCTTTCTAACTGGAACGGTATCTCCTTCTCTTCCAGAGTCGTTCGCTTGGTTGACTCGTTTTAAGTTTTATAGTCCGTGGCGTCCCGGTTTAAAAGGTCTCTCAGCGCATGGTTCACAATCCTCTGGTTGAAAGAGCCTTGCATGTGATCACATTGTAAGATCTAAGGATATGCAGAATGTAATACCTTTAATAACTCAATCTATATGCTGCTTTTAACCTCTTTACCTCATTACCTTTTGATACAAGACTTATTTATCTTAAATTATTACAACCCCATTTCACCATATATTAAACATCTCACCTCACCTTGTACTTGAGCGACAAATCTTTGTCCTCGACGCAGCATTATGAAGCAATTTATGAACAGTCAATGTTAGTATGTCATTTACACCGCGGGGGGTGAGGGGGACGTAGCTCGTCCCCGTGGTGTTGGGGGGTTTCCTCAGCGGCAATTCATTTCCGATGTAAGGTTCCTTTCTCCCCCAATCTGAATCCCAAGCTTTCTATGAGATCATCTCATCACTATAGCCTGCTTGCATGGGGCATTTCTGGAAGAAGCGCATCGCCGCTTTCTGATAATGCAGCAGTGGTCAATCCCGTTAGTCAAAGCCGCTCGTTCCTCTAAGGCATTATGCCTTACCTCCGGTGCATCCTGGCAAGTCATAACTCATAACTCATCATCCTGCCCATCTGTTCCAGGTTATTCTATTTAGTTCTTAGGTCTTCTGTTTCTCCCCATCAGTCTTCTTCAATTTCTCCTTTTAAAGTCCTAAGGTTGATTGAATCCATCTCTTCATCCTTTCTTATATCAACCCGCGTTCTATTATTTATCAGGTTTAACCTTTTTCTACTTTCAAATCTTTTTATTATATATTATAGGCATCTCCCCATTCAATGCATTACGCTCCATCCAGTTTTCATGCCATTCCTTCAGAATAGGAGCAGCCATTACTGCAGCGATCCAAGGTCTCTCCCTCAGCCGCCCTCCAGCATTGGCCGTCGTAGTCTTCTTCAATCCTTCTCTTCTATGTTCGCCCAGATTTCCATTCCATTCTATCTGCTCAATGTTTATCAGCTCTCAGGTAAGAGCTCCCCACAATTCGTGGTGGTGGTTGGCCTTTATCCATAATTGCTTTGTTCAATCGTCAATGTTAACTAGTTGCAGGACTCTTCCCTTCAGCACTGCGTCTTGTCTAATTTTCTCCCTCAGCTCTAGCTCACCTATGTCTTCGAAAAGTACTTCTATCGTTTCGCCCATCCTTAATTTGAGTGCTGACAATAGCCTTGGTGTCTCATCATGCTTTCCGCAATTACTTTTCTTAATTTTCATGCATTGACCTTGACGTTCATTAATTACTAAACCCCGACTCATAGATCTTTATTTTGACCTTATTTCTTCATCCTGCATTCCTTTTATGCATGTTATCAGCACTCCATAGGATTCGTAATTTTTCTTCAGTCGCTCTACCGTCATAATCTCATTTTGCCAACACGGCATACTCTTAAACACCTTGCGCTCTGCCTATTCAAGCATCTATCACCATGCATTTTGCCAAGCGGCATATCTATCACCTTACTTCTGCTCTCTAAACTTTTTCATCAAGTGTTGCATCACCCACTAAACGCATATCTATCACTTCGTATTGCTCCCTTTCGGTAATCTATCATCGTCCTCTGCTTCTCAATTATCTATATCCTATCATTTTTCATACCATATTGTACAACTTCTCTCTTTCTGATTTAATCTTCCTGCGGCTTTCGCTTCTCTCATTTACTCATTTATCCCACTCTCCTTAGTACTCAATTAGGCCACCGTCATGTCCTCGACCTTTTTTTGTGGGGAAAGACATTTCTAATATAAGACTTACAATGTTCATCCTAGCTCACAATAGTCTTTCTCAACACTTAATGTCTTTCTCCCAGGATCCGAGCGCAAAGGATATCAATTATGTAATTTCACATCATTAAACTTTTCTAATTGACCACCCTCTCTTTGTGAGTCTTTTCAGATTGAAATGGAGTTTAACGAAAATTCAGAATGAAAGACTCACCTCGCCGTCTCACCGTCCAATGACTTCCCTGTGCGTCTCCCGGCCTTTCAATCAGCATCCTGTCGCCTGATTCATCATCCAATCGCCTTCCGACGCCTTGTTTTTTTAAAGGACCTTCAGCTGTGTTCCTCCTCGCTTGTCAGCTGAGCTCATCCCTCCTCCACCCCACCTCCACCATCTTCCTTCCCATCTACTCCTGGCTTTTCCTCGCTCCCTGGCCGTCAATCCACCACCAGTGTCGGATCAGGGGAAGAATCTCTAAAAATATAAGCTTTACAATGTTCATCCTAGCTCATATCATTCTCAACATTCATGTCTTCCTCCCAGGTCTGAGCGCCAAAGATATAATTATGTAATTTCACATCATTAAACTTTTCTAATTGCCAACCCTCTCTTTGTGTGTCTTTTCAGATTGAAATACCTACATGTGCCTGTCCATGTGCCTCTTCCAAAATGTGTTCCCTAATGTTTGGTGGCATCACAATTTTACCCTCAGGGCCTCTCCACAGGCCATCTTCTTCTTTTGCACCTTTTCTCTTCCACACAGTAAGTTCTTCAGGGGAGACCCCCTTTTGTTGTTGTTTGATTTTTTTCCAAAGTTCCACAGGAGAGGAGCCTGATAACTAAAGGATCTGCCTCCCATTCTACTTCTAGAGACTCTAGGAACCACCAGTAAACCTGCAGTCTGAGAACGAAGTGCTCTGTTGGGAACGTATGGAACAATCAGATCTCTGATGTATGATGGAGCTCAAATCATTAAGGGCTTATATGTGAGGAGGAGAATTTAAAATTCATTCTGGATTTAACGGGAGCCAATGAAGGGAAGCTAAAGTAGTGGAAATATGGATCTCTCTTTTAATTTTCATCAGAACTCTTGCTGCAGCATTTTTGAATCAGCTGAAGGCTTTTAACTGCATTGATTGGGGACATCATAGTAAATAAAGAATTACAATAGTCCAGCCTTGAAGTAACAAATACATGAACTAGTTTCAGCGTCACTCCTGGACAGGATATTTCAATTTTGGCCATGTTCGGAGGTAGAAAGGAAAGATAATCCTAGAAACACCTGTTTATATGGATTAAATGACATGTCTGGTAAAAAATAACACAGGTTTTTTACTTTATTATCGGAGAGGCCTCAATTTAATGCCATCCAGGTTAAGTGATTTGGAACTAAGCACACAGTGTTCTTTTATTAAAGGACTAGTTGTCCAAAGACGACAACTTCTGTCTTGTCTGAATTTAGAAGCAGAAAAAATTTAAAGTCATTCCAAGTTTTATGTCTTCAAGACATGGCTGTAGTCTATCACTAAACTGGTGGGGTTCATCAGGATTTATGGATAAAGTAAAGCTGAGTATCATCAGCGTAACAGTGTGAAAATTTATTCTATGCTGCCTGATAATTTTAAACCTATTGGGAAGCATCTATAAAGAGTAAAGAGAATTGCCCCAAGTACTGAACCCTGTGGTACTCCAACAATTAACACTGGAGTTTAAAGATTGGATTTATCATTTACATGAACAAACTGGAATCTGTCAGACAAATAAGATTAAATAAAAACTCAGCCTAGCGCTGTTCATCTGATCCCCTATTCACAGCATATTCCAGCCTTTCTAAGAGAATCATTGATGATCGGACTGTATCAAATGCATGCACTGAGATCCTAACAGAACCAGTACAGGACCACAAGTCCCTTATCTGAGGCAATAAGAATATCATTAGTGACTTTCAGCAGAGCTGTTTCAGTGCTATGATGAGCTCTGAAACCTGACTGAAATCTTCAAAAACAGGTCATGCTGTGTAAATGCTCACACATTTGTAGCATTAGCAACTATTTCTCAAGATTTTAGATAGAATGGAAGATTGGATATAGGTCTGTAATTTATTAAGTCATCTCGATCAAGCGAAGGTTTTCTAAGCAAAGGTTTAATTACAGCTACCTTAAAAGCTTGTGGGACATACCCATTTACTAAAGATAAATTAATCATATCTAAAATGGGGCTGGTAATCAGAGGAACACTTCTGACACGTAGAAATAATTTGGTTGGGATTGGGTCTAACATACAAGTTGAAGTTTAGATGAAGCTAATATTTCTGACAACCCTGGACGCTCCACAGATCAAAACAGTCCAAACACAGAGCAGGTGAGCTACACGCTACTTCCAATGTGTCTCACTTGTTGAGGATGAAGTATAATCATCTTCGGGAGGTATGTCAAAGATTTCTTCTTTAAATAGAATCAATTTTATGTTGGAGAATCCCATAAAGTCATGAATGCTGAGAGATAAGGGGAATGGAATGGCTCAAACAGAGAGAAGGCTCTGTGTAAGTTAGCACAATGTACTAAAGAGAAACCTAGGAATTATTCTTGTCTTCTTCTCATTTAAGGATGAGAAATAAAGGTGTTCAGGCTGGGGGAAGTGTCTGTTTTTTATACAACTTAGGCTATTTTTACAGATTAAGTAGGAATCCTCTAGGTGTTTATAGAGCGCCATTTTCGCTCCAATTAAACATTGTGCTTAAAATTACGCAGCTTCTGAAATGAAAACCAGGGAGCAGCCTCTATCGAATATATTAGCTCTTTTTCAAGGGGGGCTGCAGTGTCTAATTTGCACCACCAATGATGAAGTAACACTCTGAATACAAGAGAATCACAAGTTGTGAGGGGAAGAAACAAAATTATTGCCCTCACTTGTTTTTCATGCTGATTAATGAGAAATTAAAAGTGGAACAGATTCTTTAAAGCGTTGTACGCATCGTCTGATACATGATCTACTATAATGAAATTTATCTTTCAGGTGTGGAGTATCTCGGTTAAATTCAATAACTACACAAAGGTATTAAAAAAATGGTCAGACAGAACAGGGTTGTGAGAAAATATTGTTTATGTCTTTACACCCAATTCCATATGTCAGCCACAAGGTCCAGATAGAATGCCGACAACGATGGAAGTGGTTGATTAATGTTATGAGTAAAGCCAAGTTGAGTCAAGATAGCATTAAAGCTATATTTTAGCTATCACTTTCAGTGTCACAAACATAGAAGTAAAATCCCCCACATAAATAACTTATCTGTATTTACACACGTAAATCCATGATAAAATTCTGAAAAAATGCTCTAAAATTGAGCGTACGGGCCTGGTGGTCGGTACAAAAACAAAACAAACAGGAAAGTGGTTTTAGTGCTTGCAAATTTGGATGAGGAAAAATAAGGATTAAATATTCAAAAGACGTATGTAGCAATTGATTGGAATGGACTAATCAATAAACGGACTGAGAAAAGATGGTGCTACTCCTCCCTACGCGCCCAGTATCGAGGTAATGTTGCAAAATTTAAAATAATTAGTAGGAGTTGATCATTGATAGAAACATAATCCTCTTGCTGTAGCAGGTTTCTGGTGAGGCAAAATAAATCAATCTGGCTTGTCAAAATTAAGGTCACTAAACTAGCAAAGATCTTTGAAGAGAGAGATCACAATTAAATGGTTAGTAACGAACAGTAATTGATTGTTTTATTTTTATTTTAGTCGGGAGTTGTGTTTATTTTTATTAGCATTCCTTTCTGATTCCTCTTTTTATATAATTTTTAATCTATTCAATTTTGGTGTGGGCGAGACACTGTCTTAATAGGGTATGGGGGTAGCAGTACAGCAGATGCATGTGAGAGGAGTGTTAAACTACGACAATCGCTGCGGGTCGAACCACTGGGGATGTCAGAGTTTTGGAGAACTAAATAAATTCAACGGCCAGATTACTGAAGAAAGACGCTCATATCCAAAGTGGGATGGATGCCGTCTTCCGGACAGACAGGTTTTCCCCAAAATGTTTGAATTATCCAATGTAGCCACATTGTTACTGGACACACCTAGGAAGCCAGCGGTTGAGAGAATGACAGAGCATGCGGCTAACAGTCGTCCAATGCGTTAAATCGGGAGGGGGACCAGGAAAATACGGAGGCCGACATTGTTTTGGCAAACTTACAACACCAAAGCAACACTAAACTTTGGTGACTCCAGAGATGACGTAACCGGGTGTCATTACCGCCAGCATGAATACACAGCAATCCTTAACTTTATTTACGCTTATCCTCCTCAGCCAGCAGTTCAGGTATGATTGATGTCGCCCGTTCTGGCCCTGGCAGGACAACAAGCTTGGGAACTATGTCGCTGGTGTCTCTAGTGCCACGTTTCTGACTATGAAGCTACCACAATTACCAGAGTGGGCTTTCTCAGCGGGTGGTGTCGCGAGCGTGGAAAAATCTATTAGAAACGCAGGACGGGTTGGTGGTGACCTGTGGGCTGAGATCTAGAACTATGCTTCCTGCGTACCATCCACAGCCGCCTGAGGCCCCGGCTGCGCGGGCTCTGCTGGAGGACTGCTACGGGGGAGCCACCCTCGGTGGCTCCACGCTAGCTAAGGGGCCTCGGCTATCTGCTGGTTTTTCAACAGCGCGGAGCCGGTGCCTCAAATTCCGACACCCTCGCCTCCAAACTACAGTACAAAAATGCTACCATTTATTACACGTACCATTATCAATAAAGGAGGCAGAGGAGGAAACTGAACATCTGACACAGAGAGCAGGAGAGAGGAGACTCAGAGAGAGAAACAGCAGGAACGGGTTAGCCATGGTGGAGCTAAAGCTAACGCTAAGCTAGCGACCCTTACCACTACCACTGACCGAAAAAAAAAAAAAAAAAAAAAAACGGAGAGTCGCCAAACGTTAAATACAGCAACAGAAAGTATGTGTTGTAACGTGCTTATGTATTATAACAAGAAATCAGATCAAACGAGAGAGCCTTCACACACCAAACAATCCACCAAGTGCAAAACAGGAAGTGACGAATACGCCTTACCACGCCTCTTCACAGCATTTCTGAACTATTTTTAGCTGCCAAATCTGCGGCGGTATTCCCCTTTGCAGTCATATTGTTTGAGAATTCATGACCTCTACATTTGATTACAGCTACCCTTTTAGGCAACAACAAAGCTTCTGCCAAAAATCTAATTTCATTTTCTTGTTTGATCGGCTTCTGTGCTGCAGTCACAAATCCACATCTCATCCATTGTTTCAAATCAACATGTACAGCTCCTGTTACATAAGCAGAATCAGTAAAGATATTTAAACCTGGCCTTCTCGTCAGCCTCAAGCTTCAATTACTGCCACCAGTTCAGCTCTTTGTGCTGACTGTAGCTCCAGACAGCTCTCTGCTTTTAAACTGTGTGAATCCCTGCGGTGAATGCTCCATATTGCGTAAGCAGCTGTAAGGCCATTCATGTCATGATTAAAACAGCATCCATCAGTAAAAATGTTGCGGAACACTGTTTCCAGCGGAGTGGCTGTGATTCAGGTCTGGCCTGACCTTTCTCCTCTTTTAAAACCAGGGGCACACAGTCATGTGGTTCCCCCCCCCACCCCGTTCCCATTGCTCTGCCATGTTTACCCCTTGATGTGTAAAAGTTAGATTGGCGGCCTGCAAAACCCTGCTTAAGGAGCTGTTGTCATAATGTAGTTAGAGTGAATTTTCTGAGTTTACATATGCGACCACACTGTGTGATGTTATTACAGTGAGTGGGTAGCCCATAACAATGTGTGCAGTTTTCTGAATAGGTTTCACAACGCCTGCTGCATGACGGGTGCAAAAAGGATGTCTCATTTCCATGTTATCTAGCACGCAGCTAACATACTGAAGCACCTGTCTGTCTCCCCCTTTTTTCTGAAACAACACGGCGTTCACAACAGTGGCTGTTACAGAAACATCCAAGTAAAAAGGCAGACAGTAATCTAGGAGAGCCAATTGAGCAACAGAGGATAGCAGCTGTTTAAGTGTAATGAATGCCTCCTCTGCTTCTGTGGTCCAGTTCAGGGTTGCATTAAGACTTCTCATTCCCTGCTCTTTCACCAAAAATCTCAGCGGTGCTGTCAAACCAATGTAATCAGGGACGTAGTTTCTGTTATAACCGTCAATAATATAACCCAAAAATGACAACATGTCTTTCACCACGCGTGGTTTAGAATGATGTAAAAATGGCAGATTTTGTGTGCAGAAGACATATGGGTCCTGATGGCTGAATAACCCGTTCCTAGAAAATTAACCTGTTTCCTCACAATCTGTATTTTGTTCCTGCTTACTTTGAAACCTTTCTCTGCAAGATGTAAAAAGAATAGATTTAGTAGCTTCAAGACACGTGGTTGCTGTTTTGGCTGCAATCAGTAAATCATCAACATACTGAATTAGGGTCACCATCAGCTGGCAACACGCAGTCCTGGAGCTGCTGTTTGAGAACCTGATTAAAAAAACCTGGGATAAGGCAAACCCTTGAGGCAATCGGGAGTATCTTAGTGTTGATTCTTATAGGAATGGAAAAAAAACAGCCTACAGTGCTCAGCTAGAGGGAGGCAGAAGAAAGCATTAGCAAGATCTATACATGTGAACCAACACACTGTGAGGGATCCAGGATTTCCAACCCCCCAACATGCGGATTTGGAACAGTTAAAGTTGGGTTTTCAGGATTCTGTTAAGAAGACATCTTAAATCATGAGACACGTAGACATGTATTGCCAGTAGCACCTTTCTTTTCTATCGGCAGAATGGGGGTGTTCCAGGCAGACTGGCAGGGTTCTAATACACCTGCTGTTAACAGGCCCTCAATGGTGTCAGCAATTCCTGCCCCTGCAGCAGGAGAGTGTGGGTACTGGTTTTGCCAGATGGGGAAGACATCCTGCAACTTAAATTCCACAGGCGCAATGTTCACACATCCACCATCAGCAGGCCCCTGAGCCCAGAGATGTGGTGGACAACTGGATAAAGCAGCCTCCGCCAGAGGGTGATCAGTTAATTCTCTGCCATGTTCTCTAGATAGCTGCCGGTGTTCTAGCACGGCAGAGTAAGAAGCAATCACTGCAATACAGTAAGTATTAGTGGAGGGAGAAAAAGAAAGGGCTGGGACAGCAGTAGGTTGCCAATCAATGGCTGCAAGGGAATGTTTTACAACTCCTCCCAGTTCTTTAGCCTGATGATTTGGATGCAAAGCTAGAGATATGTGAGGTACAGCTTCATCAGACATTTCATACCATATCTTTTGTTCAGGTTGAAGTTCAACAGCAGCAGCAACACCTTCAGGTGCAACATAGATGTTTTTAGATGGAATTGTCCATATTTTACCTTCTACATATTCCTCAAACTGTTCCTGATACCAATCTGTTTGATTTCTGTCGTAAAACAAAGTCACATGTGGTGGGTCAGGCGTTGGGCCGTAAAGAGCCAGGGCCTGAATCCAGGGCTTCCAGAGGAGGAAACTGGACATCACCCCAGCGCTAGAAGGGGTTTCAGGCTCAATGTAGCCCCATTATATGTCCACACAAGGCTCCTCTACAGACTGCAGTAAATACTGATGTCCTTCAGGGCCACCCGCTGCATGCAGTGTGGTTCCATCCGGAAAAGTCACAACCAAGCCATCCATGGAACATAGTATTGTTGCTCCCAATGCAATCAAAATGTCTCTGCCAAGTAAATTCACTGATGTGTGAGGCGGAACAACAAATGAATGCAACAGTTTTTGTTTTCCAACCACGAGGTGAAGAGGTGTAGACACGGGCAGAGTCTGTTTAACCCCAGAGAATCCCATCATTGAAATACAAGCATCAGACACTTTATCAGATGAGGGAGGAATATTCAAAGTGGAAAATGTGGCTCCAGTATCCACAAGAAATGGCAACATTTGTCCCTCAATTTCCACTGGAACAATGGGTTCTGCCGTTTTCCCATTATCCGAAACTCTCTGTGGGGTGTGTCACTGCTGTCCCCACCCCTGTACCTTGTGGAGGTATGAATGCTGCATTTGGAGGTTGTGCAGGAAAAGGCGGCTGTTGCCCTGGGGGTTGATGCAAAGGTGGAGGGGCTCCTTCTGGGCGTGCCCCAAAGCGCTGTGGGCAAGTGCGGGCCCAGTGATCCATCTGCCCACAGACTAGGCAGGGGGAGGAACCAACCCCTCCCCGTCCAGCCCTTCCTCCAGCCCTATTTCCAAACAGCCCACCCCTGGCCCGGCCACAAGGACCATACGTGTATGACTCCTACTGAATGTGGAGGAAGTTGATATACAATGGTGGGGGCCTCAGGGGGAGGGAAAATCCCTCCCCCTGAGGCCCTGCAGGTATAACAAGAGTCATCAATCTACCACGTTTCACGGTCAACCTCTGTTACATCATTAATTTATCAGGTTTTTTCTTACTATTCATCTGCTGTCGTACTGCTGTTTATTGGGCAGTTTTAAGTTGTTTGTCTAATGCTTCAGCCTGTTTCTTTTCATCCTCCATTTGTTCCTTTGTGTCCTGCATGTGATGCAACAAGTGTCTCTCCCATCTAGCATGACCACACCTTTTCAAATCTGGATTTCCCCGCATTATTTTCCTGACGCCTTCAGGTATGCCATCCATCACAGTCTGTCTAAAGTAGTGAACTCCATCCTTAGAAGGATGAGCCCCTGTCTGTCTAATCCATGTTTCCACTGCCTCATCCAGGAACCACTTAGGGTGTGTTCACCCATCCCAGGAAAATTTAGGCACAGTGTCTGATTCTTTGGATGGAAACATGTCATGCAGCGCATCTCCCAGCAGTCCAGCCACAGCATAATACGGTGTAGCATCGGACTGCTGAGAAGTGCGGCAACATTTTCAATAATCTGGAGGTTACTGAGCGTAGTGCTGCGACCCAAAATTTGTCTAAAATCTCCCAATGCTAACGTTACTCCGACCGACAATCTATCTAACTCATTCACCATGGTCTGAAGCCGTCAGATAAGTCAGCAACTTGTCCACCAGAAGAGGGGACATCTCCAAGGGCAAAACGGTTTGTATTTATTCTGCCCTGCCCTGCATCAATCAGGGGTAACTGCCTACTGCCCCGCTACGATTACGCAGATAGTAACGAGGTGATAGTTGGTATTGAACTTCATCTACACTTTCCTCTCAGACTCATCATTAAGTTTTATCTCTTCCTGTTGTTTGGCTTACTGTTTGCTCTGCTCAGTATCTGTTCTGCACCCTTTAAGCTTCAGTCAGTTCATCCTGTAACAGCCTTGAAGCCTCCAGACGGCGCTGGGCTTCTAATCGCATTCCTTCTACCTGCTCCGTGGTTTTTCTAATATTTGCCTCTTCAGGGGTCTCTTGTAAACCGCTTTTAGCTGAGCGTTAATGTGTACAATACACGGTACTCTGGTGCTGGTTGACAAATCCCTATCCTGATCTCCTACAGAGTGATGTATTTGTGTGAGCCCTTCACACTCTTCTTGTGATTCTCTCGGTGATCTAAACGGCGGTGAAGATGGATTTACCTCACACACAGTGGAATCACTGTAGTAGGACGTCTGGCATCTTCTACTGACCACTGAAACTGTCCTCCTTCAATATTTAATACGGGATAAAGAGAGTTTGTTCTGCTAGTATCAGAAGATGGATTAGTGGGGTTAATGTACGGCGGTGGAGGCCCCTTTGCGGAGTTTGTTGCCTCGGTTTTTTCTTCATTTCTCATCAAACAGTGTCTGTGTTTAGTCCCTTGCCACACGAGCAAAAGCTGCATTAAATACTTCCGATTTTTCTCTGCTTTATCCCCCTCTGTTGCACATTTTCCCCGATGCAACACACCCACTCTATCCTTTTCTGCGTTTGCTTGATCCCTCTGTTGCACCTGAATCTGAATGGCCAGAGTTATAAATGGCCCCAGGGGTTTTGGCTGTGTGATATCTGCCCCCGTCACTTTGACAGCATTTTCCAGACATTCTTTCACTTTATTAACGTCGTGTGAATCTGTATGATCAGTCCAAACACATTGCAATTCATCTATTTGTTCTGCAAGGGGTTTCCAACCATTTACCCCTGTCAACATCCTCAAAACTCCCTGTAATACTCCTCCATGTTACTATTTGATAACTGCAGCACAAACACAACCAGCTTTGATTCACAATGCTTGTTCCTCACAATTTCACACACAGCTTGTGTGATGCCACTTCCTACTCTCAGCCACTTACAGACACACTAACACACACATACATGCATACACACGCTGTGCACAGCAAGGAGAGATATAGAAAAGCAAGAGCCCCTCCTCCCTTTCCCCAAAACAGACAGTATAAACCCTACGGTTGCCGGCAACAAAGAGAAAGGTTCTCAGTTAACTGAGTGTAACATTTAGGTCCTGACCAAGGAAGCTACTCCCGACCTCCGCGGCTCACATGCTAATCGCTTATCGACCCTGGTGGAGCTCACCGTCCTATAATTGCATCCTGTTTGAGGTGAGCGCAGACCCCCGGGTGAGCCAACCCGTTTTGTAGTCCAAACGTCCCCAACTAAACTATATCCATGTTTTGGGTGAGCTAAATCCCGAGTGTGGAACAGCACGATCCGCAACTCCGCGTCCGGAAGTAGGGGGGCTAGGCCATCAACCAGCTCTGGGGCACAGAGTTTTTTATTCTAACCGCTCTTCTAAACCGCCTCCTCGCGGCCCAATAAATACACCTCAGATTCAGCACATCATACAGCACATCATCCCGCTGGTGATGTGATCCTCTGCGGTTATGCTCACGACATCCGGGTCATGGCACCAAATTGTTGAGGTACAATAATTCCATCATACATATGATATGAAATTCTCAACAAACCCCTCTGTGTTATTCTATTCTTCTCTGTTTAGTCTTAGAGTAATGGTCTCCCAGCCTTCTGCTTGCAGCTGTGTGAGACAATATGTATGCCACACTGTTAAGGTTATGTCTAGGACAATAGGTCTCATGAAAGTCACCTTGAAAACTGTTGTAGCTTATAGGAGAACTTTTACTTTGTCTAGTCAGAATGATTTAGCAGCACTACTGAGCACATCTCCAATGCTGTAAAATCCTTCTCTCTTCCAAGATTCTAATAAAGCTGATTCTGAGTGACAATCATCAGTCTCTGGATGCGAATTTTTCTACAACGGCATTAAATTGACCTCCGGTAATAAAGTAAAAAACCTTGGTGTTATTTTTGACCAGGACATGTCATTTAAATCCCATATTAAACAGGTTTCTAGGATTTCCTTCTTTCATCTCCGGAACATTGCCAAAATTAGAAATATCCTATCCAGGAGTGACGCTGAAAAACTAGTCCATGCATTTGTTACTTCAAGGCTGGACTATTGTAATTCTTTACTATCAGGATGTCCACAAAATGCAGTTAAAAGCCTTCAGCTGATTCAAAATGCTGCAGCAAGAGTTCTGATGAAAATTAAAAAGAGAGATCATATTTCCCCTACTTTAGCTTCCCTTCATTGGCTCCCTGTTAAATCCAGAATAGAATTTAAAATTCTCCTCCTCACATATAAAGCCCTTAATGATTTAGCTCCATCATACATCAGAGATCTGATTGTTCCATACGTTCCTAACAGAGCACTTCGTTCTCAAACTGCAGGTTTACTGGTGGTTCCTAGAGTCTCTAGAAGTAGAATGGGAGGCAGATCCTTTAGTTATCAGGCTCCTCTCCTGTGGAACCAGCTCCCAGTTTTAGTCCGTGAGGCGGACACCCTGTCTACTTTTAAGGCTAGGCTTAAACTTTCCTTTTTGATAAAGTTTATAGTTAGAGTGGCTTAGGTTATCCTGAGCTATCTCCTTATTTTAGCTCCGTCTCTTCTCCCCTTGTTGGATGGAGTAAGGGGAGTCAGGTTTAGCCTAAACCGGCTCAGTTATGGTTGAGGTGTGCAACACACCCTCCATTTCTGCTACCTGTATGACCCCCTCTCTTTTCCATGGTTATGGTCAATCTGACAGAGAGAGGTATCCCAATCGTTGTGGTTTTTAGTATAACAATGCCATCAGTGGCTCTAGATGGACAAACTGTCTACTTTTAAGGCTAGGCTTAAAACTTTCCTTTTTGATAAAGCTTATAGTTAGAGTGGCTTAGGTTATCCTGAACTATCTCTGTAGTTATGCTGCTATAGGCTTAGGCTGCTGGAGGACATAATGACCCACTTCACCCTCTTCGCTACATTCTCACACTATTCTTCAATTTTGCATTATTTGCTGTTATTTCAGCTTTTAACTTTGTTCTCTCTTTTCTCTTCCTAGAAGCTACACCTGGCCTGACTCTGTGTCTACCTGTAACACCTTCATGGAGAGGGGCATCGTCCGAGCTTCTGCTGGCAACAACTTAATGCTCACCCTCTACCGATGATCCACATGGCCCTGTCTTTCAGTGTTTAACCCTTTCTCTCTCCTACACATGGCTACTGACTGAGCTTTTACTGTAACTAACTCTATGTGCTCTCTTCAGACTCTAACCTTGAAAACTGGCTCAGAGTTTATCTGTTCTTTCTTTCTAGGTGAAACGACTAAAGGAGCTACATCCATTAACATTTACCTTTTCCTTCCCATAGAAAGTACTCCTGGATCAGTGCTTCTTTGTTCTCTTTGTGTCTCTGCTCTGTTCTCTCAAACCCCCAGTCGGTCGTGGCAGATGGCCGCTCACACTGAGCCTGGTTCTGGTTCTGCTGGAGGTTTTTTCCTGTTAAAAGGGGGGTTTTTCCTCTCCACTGTCGCTACATGCATGCTCAGTATGAGGGATTGCTGCAAAGTCAACGCCAGTGACTGTCCACTGTCTCTACATGCTCATCCGGGAGGAGTGAATGCTGCAAGTCACTGACTGGATGCAATCTGCTGGGTTTCCTTAGATAGAAAAACTTTTTATCCAGTTTGAATAAATAACAGAATCTGACTGCACTGTTCAATGGTTAGGATTAATTGGAATGTATGAACCTGACTTTTGTGAAGTGCCTTGAGACGACATGTGTTGTGAATTGGCGCTATATAAATAAACTGAATTGAATTAATTAGGCTTAAACAAAATAAGACCTGATAAACAGAACAACAGAAAATTAAAACCCAAACACCTCAGGATCCTGACATTAACATGGTTCACTTAAACTCAGAAATGAGCTACAGAACAGAATCAGCTCAGCTGATTCTCTGACCTATTTTGAATATCAGCTCATTTTCCTCAACTAACTTTTCTGATTCAGATTGTTGCTGACTCATTGGAATATTCACCTATAATCTTAAAAAAAAACTCATAAAAACATGGATCATTTTCCTCTTCTGCGTTGTTGTTTTTACTACCCCCCGGTGTGAAACACCTTGTAATATGTAATTAGAAAGGTAGGCTATGAAAAAGTTTGATACTATATTATTATCTAAATGTCACGCTGACACGACTGTGCATCATTATGCACTATTCAACATCTACTAAAGATTTCTTTTGTTATAACTAAGAAACTAATGTTGCAGTTCTAATAAAACTTAATTTGGACTGCAGCTGAAATTGACTGTTTGGTAGAAAGCAGCTAAGGGGCGCCCTCCGAACGCCTCACTGTCAAAAATAATATATGTGAGAAGGATATTGCTCTCCAAATCATTCATCTAAAATACTTCCAGCTTTAAAGACTGGAAACATAATGGGAGTAAAAAAATGCAAAGCATGTTTGTGTGTCTGCATGGTTTCCTGCAACTCTGTCCTGGTCAAGCTAATCTAACCAATATAAATAGTTTCTTAGAATTGAAAATGCTTTTTAGCATTGCAGTGTTGGGATAAAATGATGTTCCGAAAAATAAAAAAGGATGTGAGTGACAGCTGCTTGACACCTATGAAGACAGTAAAACACAATCTTCAGACTCGTGACAGAAATCCTTCTTAAAATGATAATTTGAGTGCAGTGAATCAACTGTCCATCAAATGTTTGTCTCTATAAAAGATGATTTTGTTTGACACAGACCTGTTGCTAACTGAATGTTCCAGATTTTATGATAATATATGGTAAGAGAATGTGAGAGCACAAAGAGGAGAGAAAATGATGGAAAATTAGAGAGGAGGAGAAAATGTCAAATTTCTGTCATTTAAATGTGACTGACAGAAAAAGATAGAAAATTGTTACTAAACACAAAGTGTTTGGATGTTTTACATTCAGAAATTCACATTTCAGCCAGAAAACCCTTTATTATAATAGGTTATACATGGCTCTGAGGATCCTGAATCCACCCAGTGGAAATGTGCTGCAGTGTGTTACACCACCTATATAACCCCAGATGTGGTTGAGCTAAGATGGTTTAAATGTGAGAACAATGGTTCTTCCTGGTCAAGAAGAGAAACGGAAGCATTGTTTGGAGTGTCAAAGTATTGATTTTTTGTTTTTGGTCACATTTTCCTCCCAGGTACAAATATTTCAACCCTTGTGATCTTCATCACTTCCAACTTTAGCTGTATTTTTTTAGATACATAGTTTTTCTAAATAGTTGCTCATCTGGAAGATGACAAAATGTAAAGTAGACAAAATGAACCCAAATCTGATGTAAAGGTAAGTGCTGATGAGATATCCATGTGTTACAATATCAATCATCATCGTAGTTTAGTGAAGGATGGGTTTGTTCCTCAGCTAAAAAAATGCTGGAAAATGTTCACCTTCATAATGAAGCTTTCAAAACAGATAAAGCAGGGGTTATTTTAGCAAAGCAGCACACCACTGAGATTCAGAGAAAAAAAAACACCGGTAGGTTCTATATTTTATTTCCAGGTAATTTTGAGTAATGGCACCAAACATCTTCCTGCATTAAATTCAGTTCAGTTTTATTTATATGACGCCAACTAATAACACACTGCGTCTCAAGACACATTACAAAGTTGATTCAATCCAATCTTACAGATTTCAAGTCGGGTTCTTACATTCCAATTAATCCCAACTATCAAACAGTTGGATTCATTATATTATTTAAATTGGTTAAACATTTTTCTATCTAAGGAAACCCAGCAGACTGCATCGAGTCAGTGACCTACAGTATTCCCTCCTCCTGGATAAGCATGTAGAGACAGTGGACAGTCACTGGCGTTGACTTTGCAGCAATCCCTCATACTGAACATGCATGTAGCGACAGTGGAGAGGAAAAACTCCCTTTTAACAGGAAGAAACTTCCAAAAGAACCAGAACCAGGCTCAGTGTGAGCGGCCATCTGCCACGACTGACTGAGGTTTGAAAGAACAGAGCAGAAACACAAGAAAAACACAGAAAAAAAAGTAAACCATTAATGGTTATAGCTCCTTTAGATGCTTCATCTAGGAGAAAAAGACAGCAGCTATGTCTAGAAGAGATAGGGTTAAACACTGAAAGACAGGGCCAAGTGTATCATCTGTAGAAGGAGAACATTAAGTTGGTGGTAACAGCAGCTCAACCAAACCCCCCTCCAGGAAGGTGCCAAAGCTAAACACATAGTCATGCCAGGTGTACCTTCTAGGAAGAGAAAAAACAGAGAGAGAACATAAAGTTAAAAGCTGAAATAACAGCAAATAATGCAAAATTGGAGAGTAGTAGGAGAATGTAGCAGAGAGAGTGACAGTGGTCATTATGTCCCCCAGTGCCCTAAGCCTATAGCAGCACAACTACAGAGATAGCTCAGGATAACCTAAGCCAGTCTAACTATTAGCTTTATCAAAAAGGAAAGTTTTAAGCCTAACCTTAAAAGTAGACAGGGTGCCTGCACACATGGAATAAATTCACACAATTTCTTAAAATACAACAATTTATTAATAAAAATAAGACAACTCAAAGTCTCAAAGTATTTCAATCAACAAACTCTTTACTATGCTAAAACAATCCAACTAAACTACCAAGCAGAATTAAAGAATAGGGAAGACTAATGGGTTATGTACTATAATAGAATTTTTCTTATCAAAGTGGGAGAGAAATTAACTCACAATAAGAGAAAATCCGGACTTTGTCTTTAAAAGTTTTATTCAAAGGCATTTCTGCGTTTGAAGACCCTGTCACTGACGTATCAGTGAAACTGAGCCCAGAGCACAGTTTACAGACAGTATTTATAGCAGAATGAGGGTGTTGTCTCAGCTTCAAAGAGTTTAACTTTATGGCCCCTAAACCTCCCCAGGACAGAGGTAAGACAATTATTAATGAAGACAACCATCTGCTCTTCCTCAGACACAACCCTCCAAGATGTGTTTTAACCATTAATCTTCTGGTAATGGTTTAGAGTCCATCTTCTCTAAATACCAGAACACTAATAAAAACACTGAAGTCAGAGAGAGAGGTGTTAATGAAAGTTCACAGCACTTTGGAATACTTTGTAGCACTAAATAGAAGAATTTCCATAACAGCTCCTTTCTTCTGATTACAAGATAATCACAACTAAAAGGAAAATTCTTCAAAACCATCACCCAAGATTATAATCAAAGTAAAACAAAAAAACAAAACAAAGACAACACTTTAAAATAAACATCAAAATCAAAAATAAAAATAAAATTACTCCAATCTTTATTACCCAGGATGTCCAACCACCATTAATGAACCAGGACCAAATTCCAAGAGGAACCCATATTTTCATTCTGTCGAGCCGTCAGCAACTCCCAATTTATCATGGATACTTATCATGTTATTAGACACATCAGGAATAAAAAATACAGCATTGTTCTCCAAATAAATGACAAACACCACCCCTGTCAGCTAAGAGGTAATCCAAAGTCATCCTATTGCCAATAGCTCTCTTTTTTGCCATTTGAACATTATCTTCCTTTCTAATGATGGACTGATCGAATCATAAGTAGTAGCTGAATAACATTCTCCAGACCAATTAGCAGGCAGATACAGATATGATCTATTTCCACACATCCAAACCATGTTCTTAGGACACGAGTACCCATCTCTACCAGGAAAAGTAACAAGAACCCTGGTTAATTTACCTGCCTGGCCATACAATTCACTGCCCTTCAGTAAGGCTGTCAGATTAAGAGTTAACACAAAGATCCTGAAATGGGATAAGAATCAGTTCTGATAGGACATGACTCAAATTTATGTCTGTTGGTTAACGCGCATGAAACAGATATAAAAGTTTTGCAACCCTCTGTCTTTCCAAGGAAACAAGGTGTGTTTTCCTCCTCAATACAAATATCTAGATCTTATTAATTCCTATTACCCCAAAATCTGTAAAGAATTCCTGTAGCAGCACATATTAAATTAGTCTCACTAGAAAATCTACTAACATTTCTGCTTTGTCTTACAATGTAATTCCTCACCCAAGGAAAAATAACCTCCACCAGCTGGTTATGTTGCCAATCTGGAAAGAAAATAGTTAGAATAGAAGCAGTTTCAATAGGAACAGGAACCAAAATGGTTGATCATTAATAGCACGTGGAATCAAACAACAAACATAACAACTGTCATTCCTTATCTTCCTCACAGTTTGATGTATCAAGTGATGAATCCCTCTTCGAATCAGCTGATGGGTATTATTAGCATAATTACTCAGATTAGTCACAAATTGTCTTAGCTGTACCTTTTCCCAAATAAACACAGGAGTAATAAAAACTTGCAATACCAATCATCAGCATCAGAACAGATCATCTTCCATATAGCTGCATCGTGACCTTGAAGTGGAATGTCCTTTCTTCTGGTACTGAAAACAAACAGTTTTTTCCAAAGAAAACAAATCATAAACAAATTTTAAAAAATCCTGCTGCCTCTTCCAGAGTGGCTTCTGCGCTTCAAGCTGCCCTGTTACCAAGCTGGTACAGGTGGGCGGTCGTAGGAAGCCCCTCTAGGCAGGAGGTTCAGAACCAGGATGCTGCTCAGGTGGTGTTCCTATGAACACCTTCCAGTGTAGCATAGACCCAGGTGTCACGTTCTGCTACCTTGACAACGGTGTAGGATCTGATATGGGCCATCCCAGCATCTGGACTTCAACTGTGTTCTCCTGGAATCAAGGAGTGGAGTTTGGAAGTGGCTGTTTTCAGCAATGCAGCATTTTCAATCTGTGAAACTTATGAAAGCACAGTGGACAGGTTTTGACAGTAAAACAACATCCTCTCTTCACACAAAGATGTGGAAGGTAGAGATCTTAGCAATATCCCCATGCCCAAACTAGGAGACCTGTCAAACAGCACTTCAAAAGTCTCCATCGTAAATGAAAACAATAAGCAGAACCTTCACAACCCTTGGCTATTTTTTTAATTTCTCAATCCTAGCTGCTTAATCACATGAACTTCATCAAAACATCCAGCAAAATCAAAGAGAAGTAATCTTCTCACTCCACCTAGTATACTAGCAGTAATCATCAGCTAAATATTCTGAATATTAAAAAATGTGACATATGATGTTTGAGGAAGGCCTGATTACAGGTCATTATTTCCATAGTTTCAGAATACCCAAAGAAAATTTCAAAAATGGTCTAATCTGTGGAGATGTAAAATTTCACAAAAGAATCAACACCATACTTTCAGAGAGGTTTTCAGACTGTGATCTTAAGGAACTATGCACCATTTATATAAACAACGTACAACGTCTCTTTCGCTTTGTCACTAAGTCCTCACTGGAGGTATGAGCTACCCTTTTCCCATGAGTGCTAAAACTTTTGTAATTCATTCTGACATTCCTCTCTTCTGGCGCAGGGTCCAACCCATGCGACAATCCAGCAAAAAGTATAAAAAAACTTTACATAACATTACATAAAACCACAGAAATGAATTCTGACAAAAGGTGACACTATGAAATTACCAAACGCAACATAAATAAATAAATCCAGATGTTTCTAACTCTAATTCAGTTCCATTAACAACAAAACACAAACTTCAGTTGTTGTTCAGTTCATCAATGTCTCACTTAGAAATAAGTCACATATCATCCTGATTTGTCTTGTATGAAGATGAGTATTAGATTCATGGACATCTAATGTAATTGTGATGCATAAACTCTACAAAGTTAATCTGATAAATAATTCTCACCCAGTATGAAGTCATGACGACTTAGATTCTTTATCAAATATATTCCTTACTTTTAGCATATCTTAAACTGTCAGCTAGCTTAATGGCACCAGGGAAAACTTTTAACCTAATAAATCACCAATGATCCTTCATGCAAAACTAATTCTTCAAATTATTTGAAACTATTTCATTAACCTTTTAATAGTAAAACACATAAATCTAAATGTCATGCTACATCCTTAATTATTATACAAAAAACATGTTAAGGCAACAATCACAACAAGCATTTTGATTCTATTGTCTCTTAAACAGTGTTAAAACTCAGGAAGGGAGGTGCTGAGCGTCACCATGAAGCAAAGGCATGAACAAACCTGATAGAGGCTGAGTCAGGCAGAACTAACCTCTTATGGGCAGCTTATAGGCGGGACCCACAGTTTCTTCATTCCAACCCATCTTAGTGTACCTTGAACTGTAAAACTGTTAACACACCTACCTCAAAAACGAGCTGCTTCTCAATTCTCCTGAAAACTGAAGGTTTTAATCAATCTGGGATTTAGAAACATTATTCTAAACATGCATTATTATGTCATGCAACACATAAACAAACATTCAGTCCAACAAAACAAAGACAAAACATCAAAGACAGACAAATGGCCAAATTTGAAGCTTCAAGAATTCAAAGAAATTTTTAACAATCTCTTTTCAAAATATGTTTTCTCAGACATATCTCATTTCCTAAAATAAAGGATTTTACTTCTCTTTATTCCATTATAAAGAATCCTAGCCTTGGCTCCAAAACAAAACTCTTCAGCCCCAATCTGTGTTCCCCAGAGTAAAAATTTTGAGTATTATTGCATTTCAAAACTACCAAAATGACTGGAACTCATCATTGGCTTAGATCTGTTTTAATAGGAATCGATCTACCTTTAATTAAGTATTATAATTTTATGGACCCAAAATCTATGGCTCACGGGCTTCAAGAGTCCAGGAACCACAGGTTGAGTACTGCTGCATTAAACAATGATGCTAGCTTTCTGCAGAGATTGAAGGATTGGCTTAATATCCCCAGACCTGTTAGTGTATTATTTCTACTTGGACAATAATCAGATAAAAAAATTACTAGTTCACAGCTCCTAATTTACCTCAGATCATATTTGTTCCTAACCCAGTTCATAAGAAGCTTCAGACAAACATTATGCTAAAAAAACCCTAAAAATAAAACAAAACACAGATCTGTTTTAAAATAAGGAAAAGCATGCTTAAAAATTTGGTACCGTGGTGGGAAATAATTCCACAGTCCTGACGGCCTTTTCTATGCAGAGTCTTTTAGGGAACATCAGATTAGTTTAATTTTTGTGTGGTACCACTGTCCAATCAGATTCTTTTACCTTCAAAAATAACCCAATTCTTTCCATTCTCATTTTAAAGGTTTGTTTTGCCAAGGAAAATGTGTTTAACTTAACCAATTACTTTTAAAAGTTTTAAAAGTTTTAGCCGGTGATATCTTAGAAAACAACAAGTGTTTGAATGTTTCTATGCAACACAGAACTGATTAGATTTCCTTTCCTTCCCCAGAGGAAGAAATAAACTGCAGAACCAAGCCTTTCATAGTTTTTGTCAGGACCTGATTTAAGGTACAGTTTAAATCAACGCGCTGCATGAATCAGAAGAGGGAAGAAAACAAACTAATATAACCTCTTCCCAGCAGCGGCTGTGAAAAACAATGAATTTGTACCTTCCATAAGCGTAAGTTAGCACTTGTGGACAAAAACTGCACCCCACTGTAAGTACTGTGTCAGAGACTGTATGAAGACCATCTACAGTAGAACTAAGCCTGTTTTAATGAGGTCTCGACCCATTAGATTTATGGGATACAAACTCTGACAACAGAAAACAATATGAAGGAGATCCCATCAGGTGTTACGCATGATGAGTTTTAAAAATGTTCCTTCATGAGATCTGTCCTGAAAATAACATAGAAACACATGATTACTGCTGAGTTTTGGAAATGTAACTCTTTCTCTGCTTTTTTAATAACTTTTAATAACTAGAATAATTCACCCTGAATATTCCACGATGAAAAATAACTTGCTTCTCTAAAAAAGATTAACTGGAAAATATCAAATGAGCTAAGTTATCACCCTTTTGAAGATACTTTTCTAACCCTAAAATAATATTTTAACCCGCTATATCTGTCAACGTCAAGCAAGCGTCACATGAGCAGCGGTTAATAAGCGTTCTTCGTTGCAGAAAATAGGAAAGATTTATGCAAATGTGTGTGTTTGTACATTACCCCCATCAGTTTCTTAATCGCTCTGTCGATCGCTCGACTGTCATGGCACACAGTCCTCTATCAGTCCAAAAAAAACCCAAGCCCTTTCCAGGTGTGTTGGTGGGACATTCACTCCTTCCTTGTCCTCTTTAACTTCTCCAGAGAAAGAACTTTGCTCCGGCCTGTTTCTCTTCTTCTGCCTGCATAAGATGTGCTTTCAATATAAATCCAGTGTATCGCTCTTCTGGCTCTGGCAAACAGCATGGATCGTTGTCCATCTCAGTGGGTTTGGGGCCAGACTTCTTCTGAGTTTCGTTCTGGTGGAAACTCACTCTGTCATTTGCAGCAAGCAGGCAGCAGACCCTCTCTCTTTCAGGCCATGCTGAAGAAGCGTCTCTGGTGGAGTAGCCATGGGAAGGGCAGGTTTCTAAAGTCCAGACTCAAAAACGCAGATGTTGCACTAATCCCATATATGTGTGTATGTGTGTGTGTGTGTGTGAGACAGAAGAAAAAGTTTAGTATAGGTTCAGATTTTGCACACAGAAATTAGCAGTGAAAGCTAACAAAAGAAGCTGATACCAATGGATTATCCTTTTCATGAGGACAACTCCAACAGAGGTGATGAGCTTTGTGATCCACATCTGAGTGGATCAAATGACTGATGTAAATAATATGGGATGCAATGTGAAAACAATGACCAGCAATCTAATGTCTAATAAAGGTATACAATATTATATATAAAAACTTAAATACATTTGGAAATCAATCACTGGGATTCATTTGTGATTTGCTCAGTAATTGCAGCCTAACCAGAACCTAAAAATGTTGTAGAAAAAAACCCAAGAGGTCCTGAGAGCTGGCCCAAATCTGTATTTTGTATTTCAGTCTATGTGAAAAACTGTAACAGTAGCAAACAAACATAGATAGATTGTGTTTGACTGGATAAAGAGAAAAATCAGACATGACGAGTGTTTTCACACCAAACCTTGGGAACACTTTGCATCGTGCCAGAGTTCAGTTTCTGGAGCGGATCACAGTGAGAACCCATCCCGGACCCTGAAATGGACCAGAGAACATCTTCCTCCTCCCTCGTTATTCTGCCGTGTGACATCCTGAAACACATGTTTATGCTGAACATTTTTACCGTATTAAAATGAATTATACTGGAAGTGAAACTGTTTCATGATGAACAATTTAAATGTTAAAATAAAAGTCTAAGCAGCTTATTTCCTCCCTGTCAGATCCACGGTGGTTGTGTTTTTTTTGTGCTGTGTTTTTTCTACTCAGGGTGTGACTGGCAGGTGCTGCTGCACAGGTGATTCTCATCTGAGAGCAATCAGCTGGGCTTCTTAAGGAGTTGAGATCCAGAGGGATCCATTTTCCAAATCATACTCTTTACCTCAGATTTACTCAATTTAGCCCTCATTTTCACTGTACTTTTTTTTTAGAGCTTCTCTTGCCAGTTTGTCCACTTTTTCATTTCCATTGATCACCACATGTGCTGGCACCCACAAAAACTGAACTAACCACCCCCCCATTGGATTCTGAGAATAACAACAAGTATATCATAGAGAATATCCTGTCTACTGTTTGAATGGAATGATCTTATAATTGAGAGGACAGAAGTTGAGTCCAAGCATATTAACACCTTGTTCAACTTTGCAAGCTCTACCCATCATAATGCCACCAAGATTGCCACCATCTCCACATTATAAACCCCCAACCCACCTGGATTGCGTCTATTAATCCCAATTCTCCTTGCTGGAACTGACATCCCAAAACCTGTCACTCCTGTCTCTGGATTCTTGGTTCCATCTGTGAAAATGGGAACATATTTAGAATATTTGCTTTTCACATGATGGTTTAAGGTGATAACAAGATGTTCCCTTCTTTCCCTTTCTCTCTTTTTGTCTAAGAGGTACCAATCAACCAGATGGCGTATCATTAACCAGGGGGGCACATCTGGGTACGCCACCGCAGGACAAATCCATAGACCATCTATTTCACATTCCTTAGCCAATCGGTTCCCCACCTTGCCAAAGTGATCCATCTGACACTTTCCATACTCCCAGCAGTTTTCAAGCACTTGTTTAGTGGGGTGAGATTTGCCATGACTGCTGAGATGAACCCAATAGTTTGCCATGATCTGTTTTCTCCTCAACTTTAATGGCATTTCTCCAATCTCCACCTGCAAAGCATTCACTGGGGAAGTTTTAAAAGCACCACAACACACTCTCAACGCCTGTGCTTGGATCACATCATTTTTTTTAAGAGAGAAGAAGCAGCTGTTCCATATGCTATACACCCATAATCTAATACTGACTTAATCATAACTTGGTATTTCCTTTTTAGGGCTAGGCAACTTGCTCCCCACTCCCTTCCTGCCAAATCCCTCATGAAATGTATTATTTGTTTTGCATTTTCCCTCAATCCTGTCAATATGATCTCTCCATGTCAAGCGTGCATCAAATATCACATCCAAATACTTGAATGATCCAACATTCTCCACTTCGTCTCCATATAACTGTAGTCTGAAGTTTTCATTCAATTTCCTCCTTGTAAAGAAGATTGCTTTAGTCTTTTCAACTGAAAACCTAAACCCCCAGTCATTCCCCCATTCAAAAGTAGGGAAGACATCTGTATAACATTCACAGCAGGATAGCAGAGTCCAGAGTGCAGGGAGGGTATAGGAAAGAAGAATCTGTTATGACAAGAATGAGGATAGGACATTGTTCATTAAATAGTACACTATACATAATAGCGAAACGTGGGACAGGGAGATGTGAAGGTTGCCAGGAAGAAGAGACAGTTGAACATGTGGTTTTGAGGTGTAGAGGTTACAGTGTATTTAGGGAGATTTTGAGGGAAAATTGAAGGAACTAGGAGTAAAAGAGTTCACTTTGAAAAGTATTTTGGGTTTGGGAAGTAGAGCACAATTTCGGGTATTGGTACTTTTTTAAAAGATACAGGGATCTATTGGAGGGTTTATGTAGTGGCTGACCCATACTCTGGAACAGTAGGTGGCGGTAATGCCCCATTAAGTTGGTCGCCAACCGCCGTAAAACTTTACGAAGAAGAAGAAGAAGGGATCCATTTTTGCTCACTATGTGGTAAATAGCTAGACCTCTGCTCCTCTGTAGTCCTGCTTCCTAACATTTCTTTGAAAGAGCACTGAAAACCCAACCACACACTTCCTGTAGGTCTCAGCCACTGTGGAGAATACTTATCTTTCCCCTGCCTCTCAAAGAATTCCAGCTTCAGTAAGTCGGACTCAAAGAAACATTTAGATTAATTCTCCATCTAATTCTAGAGTGCCTATAAACCTATTTTCTCTTCACTCTGTGAGGTTCCGGTTCCGTTCGCTGATCCAGACCTGGTTCCAGCCCAACCTTTTCCCTATGAATTTTAATAAACTGTTAAAAAGCTGTCTTGGTCCTCGTTGTTGTGTGTATTCAGAGTCTGAGAACTACTCACTATGACACTCCCCTTATGGGCTGCTGAGGTTTTTGGTTTTTTGCTACTCCTGCATCAAAGAAACTGTCCTTTTTCATCTCTTGCTTCTCTTTCTGCTTTCCTCCTTCCTTTTCTTCTCACCCTTCCTCCACCTACCTTAATGGCAGTCGAACCTCTTCAGCTGTAATTTCATTAGCAGCAGCACGGCCTCATGGATGCATGTGCCAGTGTTTCGGTTGGATAGATTGAGAGTTGACGTGATTCATGGAATTAGACTAATTTGAGAAACGGTGTGAGTCTGTCTCCTCAGAGTGCAGATGATGCTTCCACCCTCCTCATCCTTTCTTCTTCCTCTCAAGGCCTGAGGTTTGGAGGACATAAATCAACAGGCTTTGGTGACAGGTGTTGATATGAGTTTCCAGGAATGAAGAAGTAAACTCTTCACTAAAGAAGGAAGAGGCAGATGGAGATATGTGGCAGATCTGAGGAAGAGGATGAAATGGTTTCTGGACCTCAAACTACAAGACACTCCACAACCTTTATTGAGACCACCAACAAACATATTTTGGTGACATGTGAAGATGCATTTATGTGAAAGGAGGAAGAAATGGAAGTATATTGACACATTGTTCTGCATCAGGTTTAGGTTTTGAAGAATGAAACCTGTTGTAATTATGAATATATTATTTAATATGTAATATTAATACTTTAATATTTTATTAAATAATATTTCGGTCTGTTAAGGGTTGTCCTGTGAATACCAGCCCAGTAAGGCGATGGTATTAGGACAAAGTTGAAAGGTGTGAGCCAAGCTCTGACATTATTGAACAGCAAAACTCTGCACACATGGAATGAATTCACACAATTTCTTAAAATGCAAGAATTTATTAACAAAAATAAGTCAACTCAAAGTCAAACATATTTCAATCAACAAACTCTTTACTATGCTAAAACAATCCAACTAAACTACCAAGCAGAATTAAAGAATAACGAAGACTGATGGGCTATGTACAATATTAACAAGTTGATTGAAGATGATTGAAAATCATGACCAGAAGAGTGATGCAACATTACCATGCAATGTTATTTATGTTTGAGAACCAAGGATTATCTTGAAGAATCTGGAAATCAGGTTAAGTTAGTCTTGGAAGTAACTTGGGCAATAATTGGTATACCTTCAAACAACCATTCACAATGCAAGATCAGATAAAACATCTTAATAAAATAATATTTTAAAGAATGATTTAATGAATAAAACCAACCTTCTGGATGAATAATTCTCAATTGTGTTTAATTAGCTGCCTTTATTTAGTAAGATAATATTTAAATAAATATTATTAAGGAAATATTAAAATTATATTTAGGGAAATATTATTTTGAATAAAAACCAAACCTTTTGGATAAATGGGTCTTATTGGTGTTTAATTAGTTATCATGTTTAGTAAAATAATATTTAGGGAAACATTATTTCCTAGATTGGAAACTAATAACCTTTCTGGGTAAATGATCTTCAGCTGACTCATAAAATGGGCGAGCATGTTTTCTTAGCCGTTAGTGGTTGAAGATAACAAAAGAAACTTATAGCTGCTTACCAGAATCAAACACATACCTTTAAATTAATTAATTAACTTTGTTGCATGTGATCATAGTCACTCTGGATCCAAGTTGAAGATGTATGTCTGCTTGCCAGCAAGAGACATTAGTGCGCGGTCTCTCCTCCCAGTTCCGCTGGGGACCTGTGTGGAAGAGGTCGCCATGTTGGAACGTGGGGTTTTTATTCAAACAGTGATGTCACAGGTGTTGTGGTGTAGCAAGAGGAGTACCCAAGTACAGGCAAAACAGAACAATGAGGCAGAGACTGATGAAAAGTTTTAAGTGAAGTTTATTTACAAAGGGTAAAAGTAGATTCATCCTGTTAGGGAATAGGAAGACGTTACTTAAGTAATCCACAGGAGAATGGTTGAGAATGAGGAGGGGAATGTAATTGTCGTTCTTACAGGCTCTTGGGAGGGAGGAAAGCTCGGAGGAGGAGGCATAGGATATCCAGGAGGTACGTGATTCCATCTTCGAGGTAAGTTTGTGTTCCAGGTCCGCGAGGGAGAGTGAGAGTTGCAGGACGGCGGTTTGTTGATCTTCGGGTGAGAGTTTCCAGTAGAATGAATCCACATCCACGAGTCCTTAAGCTCCAGCAAAAGGTGAGTTCCAGACTCCACAAAGTGTCCTACAAAAACACAAGGTTACTCGAGAAGGTCTCAAAGGCGAATTGTCGGCTGTCCGGCGAGGAATGGATCACAGCCCGGAGCTTAAATGCGAGCTGAACTCATCAGCAGGATCCAGGACAGGTGTGTGAAGGAAGACTCCGCCCCTGCCACTCTGAAAGGTAAGGAAACATAAACATGTCCTCTAACAGAAACACAATCCTAACAACAGGAAGTCCGCTGGTACTCCCTTCTTGTTCCTGATCCTGGCTGGGCTGGAAGTAGGTTAATCCGATTTACTTGTGCTTACTGGCCAATGGCTGGGTTCCAACAAACCTTACAGCCAGTCAGACACAAGTCTTATTGCATCTTCAGTTATCTGAACTGGGAGAAGTGTTGATGTTCTTATTAACAAAAACCTGTACACCATAACTGTTATGATCCTTGGGGTTTTGGTTACTTTGTGTCTCTGTTTTCTTCATTTCCATCCACATTTCCTCTGATCAGCTCATCTGGTTCCTTTGTCATCGTCCACCCTTGTCTCAGTTTTAAAGCTCCCGAGAGATCAAGTAGAAAACACAAAGAAAACACACTCAATTTATAACAGTTCTTTAGATTACCAACAAAACTAATTTAATAAAACAGAACAGAATCAAATATAAACAAGGAAAGGTGGGAATCATTCATGGCCCTCTTTAGAACAATGACAATTCCAAATATTACAGTTGTGCTAAAATGAAGGCAGCGTGCTCACCTCGTACCTGTGTGACTAGAACTGTTATATTCCTCATGTCAACACACTCCAGAACCAAGCACAACTTCAGAAGTGTCTCACCTGGCGGAGAAATAGAACTGGACTGCTATTCAATGGTCCATATTCCTCTTTTCAGATGAAAGAATTTCATTTGGAAATCAAGGTCGCAGAGTCTGGAGGAAGAGTGGAGAGGCCCAGAATCCAAGCAGCTGGAGATCCAGTGTGAAGTTTCCACATTCAGTGATGACTTGAGCTGCTGGTGTTGGTCCATTGGGCCCTGCTTTAATCACCATGTTAACACCACTTAACTGGCCTGACTAAAGCCTCACAAATAATCTAAAGACTGCTGTCCAGAGGAAGATGAGAGACACCAGAACCAGCAATGCAGACGAGCTGAAGGTCACGATCTAAGCAACCTGGGCTTCCTGAACCATCCAAATTACCAGACATAAACACCTGAAAAATGACACTCTGGGTGGAATTAATCTAGTCAATACATGAGTTTGACTTTTTGAATTGAATTACTGAGGTAAATTGCCTTTCTGATGGCAATCTGATTTAGATTCTCCTGCAATTCAACTCATTCTTGTAGAAGATTTACTCTCTGAATAAAGAGAATAAAATAATGATAACATTAAAATGTTCGGAAATAATCTGAAGATGAGCAAATGGTGATTTTATTCTTTTTCTGCACTCAAACATATTTTGGTGAACCTGCTAAACAAACATGAGCTCTTACTTCCTTGGATCTTATTACATTTTTATTTTTAATTTCATTTTCAGCCTTGTCTAAAAATTATGAACTGTTTCTGGACATTTTCAGCATTTTCTATTATGGTCTGCACAGATTGTGCATAAAACAGATGAATGGAACCTGACCTCCAGGCAGGGAAACTGAATGATGATGCCATATTGAGCTCTTTGTGGAGCATTGCAGAAAAACTGCCAATGCTCAAGAAAAAAAGTATAGATCAGCTTTAAATGAAGAAGAATGTAATTACTATCCGACATGGTGAGAGTTTAAAGTCGTTTCAGTGAGACATTAAAGGGGACATATGATGCTTTTAAATCCTTCCTTTCCCCTTTAAATCATCCAGCTGTGTCTATATAAAGTGGAACCTCAATGCTTTGGTCTGAACTCCTTTTCTGGTAGCTCCTTAGGCTCCTCTTTTACCTGTTCTGAGATGCGTCTAAGAGCAACTCGTTTTGGTGCCGTCTCTTTAAATGCTACTAAGTCACATCACACCCCACCCCCTACAGGTCAAAGAGCATTTAGCTACACCCTGTTCGGCCATTTTTGTAGTTTGATAGCAGAGATACAATTATCTAGAAGGGCAGAAACAAGACAAAAACGGCAAAAACAATGAAAACTGTTTATGTAATAATATTATTAAAACACGCAGAACGGTTCTGTCCTCCAGGAGCTAAAAGCAGCACACAGCTAATATCAGCAGAAGACCCGGTGCTGCTGCTATCAGAACCATGGCCAGGACGTCACATCAACACAATAAATTCATGTCTAAAATAAAGTTTGGTGTCATTTTAGTGTTATTTGCAGCTTACTGCATCCGTCGTTTCCATAGACGGAAGGAGCCGAGGCCTTAATCAGATGAAGTCTTTCAGGAAATCCTTCTTGATACTGGAGGAGGTTGATGAAGAACTCGTTTTTGGAGAGCTTCATGCAGACAAAGAGGAACTTCCCCACTGATGTGGGAACATTTCCATGAAAAATAAAATTTGACCAGAAACTTTAAGAGGGTCTGATGCTGGGGATGGTGTAATAATTTGTGTGCGTTAAAACACTCAAAAACCCAACCAAACTTATTCTCTTTCATCGTAGGCATAGTTGAGTTTGGACTACAAAATCACAGCAAGAAATAAAAATGGGGGGAAATTGATCAGCCAGAAGTCCATGACCTTATTTAGCTGTTCCACAGCACATACTGCAACGTAACAGTTGGAAAAATGTAACAGATGACCGAACAGACTGAAAAATATGACCAAAACAGAATATAAAGATATCTATGGAAAGACTCACCTGGGGAGACTAAATTCAACTTTTCTGCACTCCTACAGACTCTAAGTACACAACAACATGTATTTACGGGCTAAAAGCACGGATTTTGCATCATATGTCCCCTTTAAGTTCAAATAGAGAATAAAAAGTTATTGACATCAGCTAGATCAATGTGAATGACTTTAAACTGTTTTCAAATCAAACAAAACACATGAATTTATCCCATCAATCCATCCATCATCTATCCGTCCATCCATCCATCCATTCATTTCCTAAAAAACTAGGAAATGAACTAGGAGTTGCTAAATGCATTTCAACAAAAATATCTGAGTTGCTCATAAAGACCTTTAGATATTTCATTAAACTGCTCTTCATCGCAATATTCCAGCCTTGTGGGAATATGTTTGTTGTGATTTTTTGTTTGGAGTGAGCAAGGTGTGGCTAATCTCTCTTTTTACTATAGATAGTTGTAGAAGATTTCAGAGCAGACACCTGAATGAGGGGCCATTTAGGTTATCTGCAGGGTCTACAACGAGTGACCTTGATTAGTTTCTTCAGCTGATGAAAATCTCAGTTATTCATCAATAACCCAATTGTAATGGGGTGAGATAATTATTTATTATTATTTAATTACATCTGCACATATTTTAATGTTATATTAAGTTTAACTCTAAAACAATTAAAAATATTTTCAATCTGTGTTTGCACACATTACGTGCTTTATTGACCAAGTTTAACTTATACTAAAGTGCTGCTGTGTGAGCCTGTAAAAGATTTTATTTATTGCATTAATAAATAAGTCCCTCAGTTTGATGGAGGATGATAAATATCTTTGCAGTATCAACCATCTGTCCTGTTGTTAGCAGTATTAGTATCTGTGTGATCAGTGAAACTCTCCTTTCAGCTCAGTGCTACACATTATTTACCCATTCCTCTTCCACTGTAGATCTGGTTCATGTAGGATTGTGTAAATTTGCAAAGTTTGAAAACAGTCGCGGCCAAAAGCTCAAATTTGATTGTACTGTGAACTGAAAAATATACATTTGTAATAATTTTCAAAGGCTTACATTACTAAACACATTGAATTTTCATTGAATGGTGAAAAATTCTCAGCGTTGCTTGTTCTTCTTCCTAACTCCTCCTGGCCAGCTGGATAACAACTTCTAGACTGAATCCTGACTGATGCTGACCCATTCATGTCTTCTTGATGGCTTTTTCATCACCAGCTTTCTGAGAAGTGACCTCAGGTTCTGAGATATGTCCAGACCAAAGGTCCAAAATTTACATGTTCTGGATGCAACACTGTTGGCACCAACAGGACTTTGGTAGCACTCAGCTTTTGTTCCCCAGATGTCCTTAAACAATCAGAGGGAGGATCCATCAGAGCAAGATATTTTGCTCCAGTCCAGGGTACAACTTGGTCATGGCGATGAAAGGACAACACAGACCACAACCACCCACACACATTGTGGGAGGAAGCAGGAGTACCCAGAAAGAACCCACACATGCGAAGGAAAAACAAGCCAACCCTGTCCAGAAAGCCAACAGTGCTAACAACTGCACCACCATGCAGCCCCCCCTTGAGGAGAGCTGTGATTGCACCATAAAACATGTTGAAACTCTCTGCTGGCTCGGGGCATGGTGCATAATTATCAGTACATTGAGTTGCTGCCATATGATTGGATTAAAAGGATATACCTAATAATGTGGACAGAGTGTGTATTGATTTTTGCACATTCAGATATAGGAACAACCGCAATAATGAAGCATAATATGACAACAATAAGAAATGCTCCAACTGAAGCATCAAAAACATGGATCAAAACACAGTGGTCCAGAGTTCACTTCCTGATGAGCAACAAAAGGTACGGACAGCTAGGAGATCTGACCACTGAAGACACAGACAGCAGCCTGCAGCGAGAGGGAAAGAAAGCTCCACACTGAGTGATGGAAGGAGGCAGTGCTGAAAGGGTCCAGGTTATTACATGTAAGGTCTCCCCCATGGAGAGGAAAAATGCTCTTCAGCACCTAACATCCATCTTACACAGGGTCAGCTGCATGGGGAGTACACACACATGCAAACACGAGCAAACACCTCCCAGCACACACACACACACACACAGATTTCATCCGCATGCACCAGAAATAGACCTCAGCACCTCTGTTGGTGAGAGGGGAAGATATTAAATCTGTTGCATCCCTCCAGACTGGATGGAGGAGGAGCTGTTTAAACTCTCTAATCTCCTTCAGCCAAAGTGAGACACGGAACAACAGTCTGGGAAACTGTTTAACTGGGCTCCAGAGTGAAATTTACATCTCTGGACTTAATGCAAAATGGATAAATTTAAGTTTGATGTGTTCAAGGTGGTTAGTGCTCAACATGAGCTGGTCTGATGACTAAATATAACTTTATTGATGCCACAACTTTTCTCCCGACAAGTACATTAAGGTACTTACCACAACAGATATACAAACAGACAGGGCCCACTGCTCTGTTCTGATCCATGTGAGCTGAACTAGTTCTTACAAAGGCTTAACACTGTTATGAGGTGCTAGTTAAAGTACAGCCGAGGTTTTGTTGGAACAGTGGTTTGAGACGGTTTGTGTTGACTGCCTGGGAACAGTTTCATCCCTGCAGGAAGCTCTGCCCATCAGGCTGCATGGGTTTTCATCACGGCCTGATTAATGTGACGTTGATGTGATGTATGTGCAAAGGTCATCCAAGTCTCCGCATATCGATCATCCAGAGCACTTCTGGGAAACTGAGGCAATGCCACACCAGTTCCCACTGTTATGAATAAAACATTAAGAAATCCACTTTTTCCATCCCGAAATGAATTCACCTTACACCTGCTGATGAGGCAAACACCATGTGGAGGATAAAAGCCTTAAAGGCTCTTTAGAACAGGGCTGAATGTATGGAGAAGATGTTTTTGATTAAACCAGTGGGTTACCGGGGGGGGCTGAGGTTGACAGGATGGTTGTGGTGCAGTTATAGAGTCTCTCTCTTGTATCCATCCATCAATTTTCTTCTGCTTATGCAGGGTCGGGTCACGGGGGCAGCAGCCTAAGCAGAGAGACCCAGACTTCCCTCTCCCCAGCCACTTTGGCTAGCTCGCCTGGGGGAATCCCAAGGCATTCCCAGCCCTCCTCCCGGTAGGATGTGACCAGAACATCTCACCAGGGAGGCGTCCAGGAGGCATCCTAACCAGATGCCTGAGCCAGCTCAACTGGCTCCTCTCGACGTGGAGAAGCAGCGGCTCTACTCTGAGTCCCTCCTTGATGACCGAGCGTCTCACCCTATCTCTAAGGGAGAGCCCAGACACCCTGTGGAGGAAACTCATTTCGGCCATTTGTATGCGTGATCTCCTTCTTTCGGTCATGAGCTGTGGGACCCAAAGCTCATTAACCATAGATGAGAGTAGGAACGGAGATCGACTGGTAAATCGAGAGCTTCGCTTTCTGACTCACCTCTCTTTTCACTACGACAGACCGGTACAGTGCCCTCGCATCACTGCTGGTGCAGTACCGATCCTTCTATCTATCTCCCGCTCCATTTTTCCCTCATTCGTGAACAAGACCCCAAGATACTTGAACACCTCCACTTAAGGCAGGACCTCCCCCCCGACCCGGAGGAGGCACTCCACCCTCAGGCTGCAAGGATTTATAATCGATCCTTTATAATCAATCATTTATAATCAATAATTTATAATCAATCATTTATAATCAATCATTTCTAATGGATCATTTATAGTGGCACAGAAAAGGAAAAGGTTTCGATGACATTTGGTGGACCAGTGACATTGAAATGGAATATTCTTCTGAAAGCTCCATCGATTAGGAAGAGAACTTCAACTGATTCAGTCCAAATCTTCTGCAATTACAGTCAAGATGTTAATGAATACAGCCTGGGGTTTCTCCTAGGTTTTCAAAAGGATTTTCATTATGTTTTTTTAGGGTTCTTTTAGAAAAAAAATTGGCAAGGCTCAAAAGGTTGGATTTTGTCTTTGTTTATTCACAAATAAATCAGACACAGTAACAGTTACATTAGTGGAAAAATATTATTTTATGCATTTAGGTTTTATAACTGTGGAGCTATCCTTTAGTTATGTAATTTCTTGCAGAAATTGCTTGTAAACCCCTTAGGGCCTAACAGCCTTTGTCTTCAAACGTACTAATAGATAAAATTATTATATCAACAAAATGAGCCTTATTGTCATCAGATGATGACATAAATTACTGGTTGTTTCATTAAAATGAAAACACATTTCTTGGCGTGTCCTCTCTTGGCTTCTGTGGTTTTTTTCTGATTAGTCGGCTGATCTTCTGTTAATCCACTTCCTGTTTGCACATCAAAATAAATCAGCTGCAGTCATTTAGGATTCATACAGCTATCCCAGCTCTGGTCCCAGCTCTGGTTGGGGGCCCACTGCGTCTGAAGCGTTTTGTCCACCCTGCTTCACCCCCCCTGATTTAAATGAGCTGATCACTAACAGAGCTGCAGAGCTCTGCAGAGCTCCATGACTTGCTGAGGAGGTCATTTAACTCTTCTTCTTGCAAATATTCCTGCCAAAAAACAACTTCTTGGGATGTGAGATTTTCTCAGACATGCTGTGCGTGCAAAGTTAAATTGAGCAGTGAAGCATCAGAGGCGAAAAACAACAATGTTGTAGAGTGTTGAGGTACAATAATTTCACCATGCATCATAATACGCCTTAACACCCCAGTCCGGATGTCGTGAGAAAGAACAGATGAAGAGCAGGAAATTAAGATTAACACAAGTTTAATTTGGTAAATGATAAGTCCAATAATTCCCAATGCATATTAATATACAAAAATAATGATACAAATAAAGATTACCTAAGGGCCCTTAAGGAGAAGACTCGCACAGCAGCAAAGCTATGGCTGTCTTTAACCAAGTGGTCTGTTTTACAATCAGTGTCAATGCATTTTATACCCTTACTTCAAAGCTTGAGGTTTGTTTACAAAGCCACAGGTCACCTAATGGAGTTTTCTATGTTCCCGTGTCCCCACTATAAATTAGTTACTCCTATGGGAGTACTTTATTACCTATTTATGACTAACAGCCGGCATTTACTGCTCACAGCTGCTGGGAACATCCTGAACATCCTGACCTGGGATTGAACCTTTCTCCAACCTGAAGCCTGCTGTGACCTCTGACTTCTCCCTCTCAGCCTAACAATACATGTTTTGTCTCAGTTTTATGGTTATACATGAGAACTGAACTAATAGCATGAAAGTACATGATTTTAATTCTCAACAAGAGGCAGTCAGGTAAAGACAGATAATTAAGATGGTGCAGAGCTTAGGAGGAGCACAGATAGGCACTCAGATAAACATGCAAGAAATGGCGGACTGGGGTGGGTTTGCTTGTTGCCCCCCAGCTCATCCGCCTTGTGTTGGGGTTTACCCCAGTGGATGAGAAAGTCGCATCCCTGCGCCTTCGGGTTGGGGACAGGTCTCTGACTGTCGTTTCGGCCTACGGGCCAAGCGGTAGTGCGGAGTACCCGGCATTCTTGGCGTCCCTGTCGGGGGTGCTGGATAGTGCCCCTCCTGGCAACTCCATTATTCTGCTGGGGGACTTCAACACCCACGTGGGAAACGACAGTGACAACTGGAGAGGCGTGATTGGGAGGAATGGCCTCCCCGATCTGAATCCGAGTGGTGTGTCATTATTGGACTTCTGTGCTAGTCACGGATTGTCCATGATGAACACCATGTTCAAACATAAGGGTGTCCATCGGTGCACTTGGCACCAGGACACCCTAGGCAGGAGGTCAATGATTGACTTTGTTGTCGTGTCGTCAGACCCTCAACCACATGTTTTGGACACTCGGGTGAAGAGAGGGGCTCAGCTGTCCACTGATCACTACCTGGTGGTGAATTGGATCCGCTGGAAGAGGAGAAAGCCAGACAGATTTGGCAGGCCTAATCGCATAGTGAGGGTCTGCTGGGAACGTCTGGCAGAGCCCTCAGCCAGGGATGTATTCAACTCCCACCTCCGGGAGAGTTTTGACCAGATTCCAGGCATGTTCTCCGCATCTATTGTCGATGCTGCTGCACGTAGCTGCGGCCATAAGGTCTGCAGTGCCTGTCGGTGAGGCAATCCCCGAACCCGGTGGTGGACACCGGCAGTAAGGGACGCTGTCAAGCTAAAGAAGGAGTTCTATTGGATGTGGTTGGCTTGTGGGACTCCTGAGGTGGCTGAAGGGTACCGTGAGGCCAAGCGTGCCGTAGCCCGGGCTGTGGCAGAGGCAAAAACTTGGGCCTGGGAGGAGTTCGGTGAGGCCATGGAGAAGGACTACCTGTTGGCCTCGAAGCAATTCTGGCAAACCGTCTGGCTCCTCAGGAGGGGGAAGCAGTTCTTCCCCAACACTGTTTACAGTGGGGGTGGGAGGCTGCTGACCTTGACTGGGGACATTATCGGGCGGTGGAAGGAGTACTTCGACGATCTCCTCAACCCTGCCATCACGCATTCCCTGGTGGAAGCACAAGCTGGGGACTCTGAGTTAGACTCTTTCATCACCCAGGCACAGAGTCACAGAGGTGGTTAAAAAGCTCCGCAGTGGCAGGACTTCAGGGGTGGATGAGATCCGCCCTAAGTACCTCAAGTCTCTGGATGTTGTGGGGCTGTCATGGTTGACACGCCTCTTCAACACTGCGTGGCGGTCGGGGACAGTGCCTCTGGACTAGCAGACTGGGATGGTGGTCCCCCTTCATAAGAAGGGTGACCGGAGGGTGTGTTCCAAACTATAGGGGGATCACACTCCCCAGCCTCCCTGGTAAGCCCTACACCAGGGTATTGAAAAGGAGAGTCTGGCCGATAGTCGAACCTTAGCTTCAGGAGGGGCAGGGTGGTTTTCATCCCAGCCTGGAACACTGGACCAGCTCTATACCCTCAGGTTATTCGAGGGTTCATGGGAGTTTGCCCAACCTGTCCACATGTGTTTTGTGGACCTAGAGAAGGCATTCGACTGTGTCCCTCGTGGTGCCTTGTGGGGGGTGCTCCAGAACTATGGATTCGGGGGCCCTTTATTAGGGGCCATCCGGTCTCTGTACAAGCGGAGCAGGAGTTTGGTCCGCATTCCCGGCACTAAGTCGGACCTGTTCCCGGTGCATGTTGGAGTCCAGCAGGGCTGCCCTTTGTCACCGGTCCTATTCATAACTTTTATGGACAGGATTTCTAGGCGCAGCCAAGGGCCAGAAGAGGTCTGGTTTGGGGGCCAGTGGATTTCGTCTCTTCATTTTGCAGATGACATGGTCCTGCTGGCCCCCTCTAGCCAAGACCTACAGCATGCGCTGGGGCGGTTCGCAGCCGAGTGTGAAGCGGCTGGGATGAAGATCAGCTCTTCCAAGTCAGAGGCCATGGTACTCAACCGGAAAAGGGTGGCTTGTCCTCTTCAGGTTGGAGGGGAGTTCCTGCCTCAAGTGGAGGAGTTCAAGGATCTCGGGGTCTTGTTCACGAGTGAGGGAAGAATGGAGTGGGAGATCAACAGACGGATCGGTGCGGCTGCTGCAGCAATGGGGACACTGTGCCTAGGTGGTGTCCAGAAAACAATGTGGGTTACATTGATAATTGGCGAACCTTTTGGGGAAAACCTGGTCTGATCCGGAGAGACGGCATCCATCCCACTTTGGATGGAGCAGCTCGTCTTTCTAGGAATCTGGCCGAATTCATTAGTTCTCCAAAACTCTGACAACCCAGGGTTCAGACCAGGAAGCAGGGTCGTAGTTTAACACTCCTCTCTGCAGCTTCTGTACTGCTATCCACCCATTACCCTATTAAGAAAGTGTCTCGCCCACGGCCAAAATTGAATAGATTAAAAAATAATCTAAAACGAGAAAATCAGGAAAATCTAATAAAAATAAACACAACTCAGACTAAGAAGAAAAATAAAACAATTAAATGTGGCCTAGTGAACATAAGATCTCTCTCTTCAAAGACTTTGCTAGTTAATGACCTGATTTATGACAATCAGATTGATTTATTTTGCCTCACTGAAACCTGGCTGCAGCAAGAGGGTTATGTTACTATAAATGAGTCAACTCCTACTAGTTATTTAAATTTTCACATTCCTCGAAATACTGGGCGAGGAGGAGGAGTAGCAACCATCTGTCAGTCCGATTTATTGATTAGTCCCAGACCAATCAATAGCTACAACTCTTTTGAATATTTAATCCTCGGTTTTCCTCATCCAAACTGCAAAGCACTAAAACCACTTCTGTTTGTTGTTTTGTACCATCCACCAGGCCCTTACTCTCAATTTTTAGATCAGTTTTCAGACCTTTTATCTGATTTAGTGTTAAATACAGATAAGGTTATCATAGTGGGGGATTTTAACATTCATGTTGACACTGAAAGTGATAGCTTCAATATAGCCTTTAATGGTATCTTAGACTCAATTTGGCTTTGCTCAAAACATTATCAAACCTACCCACCTTTGTCTTCATTCTCTGGACCTTGTGCTGACATATGACATTGAGTGTAAAGACATAACAATATTTTCTCATAACCCTGTCCTGTCTGACCATTTTTTAATAACCTTTGAGTTTAATTTAACTGTACTCCACACCTGAAAGAAAATTTCGTTATAGTAGATCATTATCAGACAATCCTGTAACAACCTTTAAAGAATCTGTTCCACGTTTGATTTCCTCATTATCACAGAAAAACACAGTGGAGGGCAATAATTTTGTTTCTGCCCCTTCACAAATTGATTCTCAATTCAATTCAATTCAATTCAATTCAGTTTATTTATATAGCGCCAATTCACAACACATGTCGTCTCAAGGCACTTCACAAAAGTCAGGTACATGCATTACAATTAATCCAAATCATTGAACAGTGCAGTCAGATTCTGTTATTTATTCAAATTGGATAAAAAGTTTGTCTATCTAAGGAAACCCAGCAGATTGCATCCAGTCAGTGACTTGCAGCATTCACTCCTCCCGGATGAGCATGTAGAGACAGTGGACAGTCACTGGCGTTGACTTTGCAGCAATCCCTCATACTGAGCATGCATGTAGCGACAGTGGAGAGGAAAAACTCCCTTTTAACAGGAAGAAACCTCCAGCAGAACCAGGCTCAGTGTGAGCGGCCATCTGCCATGACCGACTGGGGGTTAGAGAGTGTTGTTCAGAGTGTTACTTCATCATTGCGTGGTGCATTAGACAATGCAGCCCCCTTGAAAAAGAAGGTAATTATTCATAGGAGGCAGGCTCCCTGGTTTAATTCAGAGCTGCATACTTTAAAGCACAATGTTAAAAAATTGGAGAGAAAATGGCGCTCTACACAACTAGAGGATTCCTACTTAATCTGGAAAAATAGCCTACTGTTGTATAAAAAGACACTTCGCCAAGCCAGAATAGCTTATTTCTCATCATTAATAGAAGAGAACGAGAATAATCCTAGGTTTTTCTTTAGTACAGTTGCTAAACTTACACAGAGTCATAGCTCTGTTGAGCCATTCATTCCCTTAGCTCTTAGCAGTCATGACTTTATGGGATTCTTCCAAAATAAAATTGATTCTATTAAGAAGAAAATCTTTGACATACTCCCGAAGATGATTACTTCATCCTCAGCAAGTGAAACAACATTGGAACTAACTGTAGAACCTGATTTGTGTTTGGACTGTTTTGATCCAGTGGAGCTTCCTGAGTTATCAGAAATATTAGCTTCATCTAAACCTTCAACTTGTATGTTAGACCCAATCCCAACCAAATTATTTAAGGAAGTGTTCCCTCTGATTACCAGCCCCATTTTAGATATGATTAATCTATCCTTAGTAAATGGATATGTACCACAAGCTTTTAAGGTAGCTGTAATTAAACCTTTGCTTAAGAAACCTTCGCTTGATCGAGATGACTTAATAAATTACAGACCTATATCCAATCTTTCATTCTTATCTAAAATTCTTGAGAAAATAGTTGCTAATCAAATGTGTGAGCATTTACACAGCAATGACCTGTTTGAAGAGTTTCAGTCAGGTTTCAGAGCTCATCATAGCACTGAAACAGCTCTGCTGAAAGTCACAAATGATATTCTTCTAGCCTCAGATAATGGACTTGTGTCTTTACTGGTTCTGTTAGATCTCAGTGCTGCATTTGATACAGTCGATCATAATATTCTCTTAGAAAGGCTGGAATATGCTGTAGGGATCAGGGGAACAGCACTAGGCTGGTTTAAATCTTATTTGTCTGACAGATTCCAGTTTGTTAATGTAAATGATACATCATCTTTAAACTCCAGGGTTAATTGTGGAGTACCACAGGGTTCAGTACTTGGGCCAATTCTCTTTACTATATATATGCTTCCAATAGGTAAAATTATCAGGAAGCATAGAATAAATTTTCACTGTTACGCTGATGACACTCAGCTTTACTTATCCATAAATCCTGATGAAACCAACCAGTTAGATAGACTACAAGCATGTCTTGAAGACATAAAAACTTGGATGACCTTAAATTTTCTGCTTCTAAATTCAGACAAGACAGAAGTTGTCGTCTTTGGACCGGAGTCTTAAAAAAAGAAACTGCTTAGTCAATCACTTAACCTGGATGGCATTAAATTGACCTCCGGTAATAAAGTAAAAAACCTTGGTGTTATTTTTGACCAGTACATGTCATTTAAATCCCATATTAAACAGGTTTCTAGGATTTCCTTCTTTCATCTCTGGAACATTGCCAAAATTAGAAATATCCTGTCCAGGAGTGACGCTAAAAAACTAGTCCATGCATTTGTTACTTCAAGGCTGGACTGTTGAAATTCTTTACTGTCAAGATGTCCACAAAATGCAGTTAAAAGCCTTCAGCTGATTCAAAATGCTGCAGCAAGAGTTCTGATGAAAATTAAAAAGAGAGATCATATTTCCCCTACTTTAGCTTCCCTTCATTGGCACCCTGTTAAATCCAGAATAGAATTTAAAAATTCTCCTCCTCACATATAAAGCCCTTAATGATCTAGCTCCATCATACATCAGAGATCTGATTGTTCCATACGTTCCTAACAGAGCACTTCGTTCTCAGACTGCAGGTTTACTGGTGGTTCCTAGAGTCTCTAGAAGTAGAATGGGAGGCAGATCCTTTAGTTATCAGGCTCCTCTCCTGTGGACCAGCTCCCAGTTTAGTCCGTGAGGCGGACACCCTGTCTACTTTTAAGGCTAGGCTTAAAACTTTCCTTTTTGATAAAGCTTATAGTTAGAGTGGCTTAGGTTATCCTGAGCTATCTTCCTTATTTTTACCTCCGTCTTCTTTCCTCCCTGTTGGATGGAGTAAGGGGGAGTCAGGATTAGCCTAAACCGGCTCAGTTACGGTTGAGGTGCAAACGCACCCTCCATTTCTGCTACCTGTATGACCCCCTCTCTTTTCCAATAGTTATAATCAATCTGAAAGAGAGAGGTATCCCAATCGTTGTGGTTTTTAGTATAACAATGGCCATCAGTGGGCTCTAGATGGACAAACTGTCTACTTCTACGGCTAGGCTTAAAACTTTCCTTTTTGATAAAGCTTATAGTTAGAGTGGCTTAGGTTATCCTGAGCTATCTCTGTAGTTATGCTGCTATAGGCTTAGGCTGCTGGAGGACATAATGACCATTCTCACCCTCTTCGCTACATTCTCACACTACTCTACAATTTTGCATTATTTGCTGTTATTTCAGCTTTTAGCTTTTTTCTCTCTCTTTTCTCTTCCTTGAAGCTACACCTGGCCTGACTCTGTGTCAACCTGTGACACCTTTCTGGAGAGGGGCATCGTCCAAGCTTCTGCTGGCAACAACTTAATGCTCACCCTGTACCGATGATCCACATGGCCCTGTCTTTCAGTGTTTAACCCTTTCTCTCTCCTAGACATGGCAATTGACTGAGTTTTTGCTGTAACTAACTCTATGTGCTCTCTTTCAGACTTTAACCTTGAAAACTGGCTCAGAGTTTATCTGTTCTTTCTTTCTAGATGAAACGACTAAAGGAGCTACATCCATTAACATTTACCTTTTCCTTCCCATAGAAAGTACTCCTGGATCAGTGCTTCTTTGTTCTCTTTGTGTCTCTGCTCTGTTCTCTCTAACCCCCAGTGGGTCGTGGCAGATGGCCGCTCACACTGAGCCTGGTTCTGCTGGAGGTTTCTTCCTGTTAAAAGGGAGTTTTTCCTCTCCACTGTCGCTACATGCATGCTCAGTATGAGGGATTGCTGCAAAGTCAACGCCAGTGACTGTCCACTGTCTCTACATGCTCATCCGGGAGGAGTGAATGCTGCAAGTCACTGACTGGATGCAATCTGCTGGCTTTGGAATGTATGTACCTGAGTTTTGTGATGTGCCTTGAGACGACATGTGTTGTGAATTGGCGCTATATAAATAAACTGAATTGAACTTGAATTGAATCAACAGAGGGATCGGTGCGGCTGCTGCAGCAATGAGGACACTGTGCCGGTCCGTTGTGGTGAAGAGAGAGCTGAGTCGAAAAGCGAAGCTCTCGATTTACCGGTCGGTCTACGTTCCTACCCTCACCTTCGCCCATTAACTTTGGGTCATGACCGAAAGAACGAGATCTCGGATACAATGCTGCAAGTCACTGACTGGATGCAATCTGCTGGGTTTCCTTAGATAGAAAAACTTTTTATCCAATTTGAATAAATAACAGAATCTGACTGCACTGTTCCATGATTAAGACTAATTGGAATGTATGTACCTGAGTTTTGTGAAGTGCCTTGAGACAACATGTGTTGTGAATTGGCGCTATATAAATAAACTGAATAGAATTGAATTGAATTGAAGCGACTGTAATGAGCTTCCTCCGTAGGGTGGCCGGGCACTCCCTTAGAGATAGGGTGAGGAGTTCAGCCATCCGGGAGGGGCTCGGAGTAGAGCCGCTGCTCCTCCACATCGAGAGGAGCCAGTTGAGGTGGCTTGGGCATCTGGTTAGGATGCCTCCTGGACGCCTTCCTCGGGAAGTGTTCCAGGCACGTCCCACCTGGAGGAGGCCCAGGGGACGGCCCAGGACATGCTGGCCTGGACCTTGGGCTCCCCCCGGAGGAGCTGGAGGAGGTGTCTGGGGAGAGGGATGTCTAGGTGTCTCTGGTGAGTCTGTTGCCCCCGCGACCTGGTCCTGGATAATCCTTGAAACCTTCCCTGCTTATGGATTTAGTTCACACTTAGGAGGAATTAACCAACTCTAAAGGTGGTGATCATCTACTATTATTCTTCATTTGAGCCAGAACATATTTTCTAAGTAAATAGTCTTCTAAAGACAGCAAAGCTTTGCTTTATTGATCATGTTTTACTAGTTAGAAAAGGCCAAAGTAATATAAGGTGATAAACCACCATTATTTATATAGTAAAGCTTTTAAAATTAAAATGACAACTTTAGCTCATTATGTTTAACATTGAACTTTGAGTTATTTTCTGTTAGATCTCTGTTAGGTGTTTCCTCTAGGTTTCATGGCTCTCTGTTCAGCACTGTTAATTAGTCTCTCTCCCTCAGCCTTCCTGCTGTACTTCTGCCACAGCTGCTCCTCATTTCATCTGATTGGCTCTTTTGGTTTGCTTGTCATTTATCCACCCTGTATCAGTGTTTAAGCTCTCTGGTTCTCATTGAACCTACTTGCATACTTGAGCATTGAGAAAGACGCATTGTTGGGAGAGGAGCCGAAGCACCACTCATTTAATCGGACAGTCAGACAGAAACACAGACAAGAATCTCAGTTTCAGTCACTGTCAAAACAGGAAACGAGTCAAAAAAGCTGCACGCTGATTGAAAACTAAATCTTGAACAGATATTTAGAATCTTCCGCTGGTCAAATGTAATTTTTGTATGTGCCTACAGTGTTGTACGTAGGAGATATGGGAGGTTAAATCGCCCACTGTAACATGCGGATTACTAATGCAGCTGCATTTCAAGATATTATTATATAAATAAAAAAAGGAAAAGCTGTTGAAAAGTTGTTGACCACGAGTCAAAATGTTTGATTTATTAAGGACAATAAAGTATTGATGTAACTGAAGTTCTTGTCCTATCTAAACAAATCTGGCCTCATTCACAGATCTCAGTGATAGTAGAAGAAGCTGCATGATGTGACTGTCTGAATATTCCACTAAATGCAAAGAATTATCTGCTGATGGACATGTTGGTCTTACTTGACATCTAAAGTCCATTTAACTCAGTTGCCTTCATGAACTTCAACATATTTTATCAGAGCAACTTTCAAAAGACTCTAACCATCTTTAACTGCTGCTTCATCTAGAAGCTTTACTGAGCCCTGCTGGAGATTCAGGACAGCATAAAGAATGAGAGTTGACACTAATCAATGTTCCTCGCCAGCAGCTGGACTAATCTTCTCCACGGCAGATGAAAGAGACGCCAGATAAAGGAGCGAAGAACGTTTCTGAGGTTTTTTTTTGAAGGACTGGCTGCTCTAATCTCAATCCATTTTCAATCAATTGGATTTTATTCTAACCAAGCTAATCATCTCAGGGTTGCCACTTCTCCTCCTCTCAGAAGTCCCTCCAGATAATATGAAGCTTAGATCCTTTAGAGGTCATTTCTGCCTTCTTTGGATTTTTCAGCATTTTTTTGTTGTGGAAAACCAGAAGAGACATGTTTGGAAATGTTGTGATGCAGTAATCAACAACCTCTGGAGAATTTACTGTGAGATCTCTGTGTTTTTATTCAGTTTGGTCTTCACTCATTCAAACCCTTATCTTCTGTCCACTTTTCCACTCTTCCTCCCAGTCTCAGTGTAATAAATGCTGCAGACTGCACCATCAGTCTCCGTCTGGCCGTCAAATTTCCAGATTCAGACTGAGCTGTGTCTCTGTTACACACAAGTCAGACAGCAGAAACGATATCAATCCTTCTGTGTGAGAAAGATCTCCATATCTGACCGTCCTCCTTTTAGTGATCCTGTTGGATTAGCCTAATCAAACTGAAGCACCTCCATCATGTTTCATTTTATTCATCATCAGTCCTCCTTCTCCATCAATCACAGAGTGGCCATCTTCATCACTGCTCGGTCAGGCCAGCATGTTCTTGATGCTGGAGTTAGGAGAAGAGGTGAGCTGTTTATAAGAGATCTGGCCCTGACCCACGTCTGATGTATTCACATTCATAAAAGCTGAATTTGTTTCTGCTCTTTAGTTTTGCTTTCTCCATGACGGACCTGCATGGTGCTCTCTCACGTTCTCTCAGCTCCAGCTCTCGCTCCGTCATTAAAACAGATAAAACCAGGCTGTTAGGTTTACTGGCAGAACAACAACAGAGAGCAAACTGGGATTAGATTTCTCATCCCAGAACTGCCTCTGTGGGTTAATCACAGGAAACAGAAATCAGACACACTGATTACTACCACTTTATTTAATTATTGCTGTACTCCATCATTTTACATCTAATGCTAAATTTTACAGAAAGCTTTTGATTAAACTGATGGTTCAACTTTTGTGTGGCCTTTCAAAGAGACAGCTTCTGGTTTAGTTCCTTCCTAACAGAAAAGATAATATCTGTCATGTTTGAACAGCATCAGTGAAATTCATGTAGAGTAAGAGTATTTGACTGCATGAAGACTGTGGACCAGTGATGATACAAATGATAAGAAACTGCATTATTGAAAAAAGGAATCATACCAGTTAGAGCTTCTAGATAATGGACCAAGAACCCGCTATGAGATGTTAATCAGCCAGAAAGTGGATGGCCATTCGCAGGATCATGAGAAGATCTTCAGGGTGCAGTAAGAATACAGAGTTCCTCACTAAGCATGAAAGAGAACAAGAAGTCATGAATGGGTTTAACATTCACACAATTTACCTAAATAGGCAGTTGTTTTGTCATAACAGCAGTACATATGCAGATGCACAGGGGAGTGCATCCATGATATAGGGCCCAAACATACACTTGGCTGAAGCAGGAGTCTCCATGCTACTGGAGTTTGTTTTAAGCTCATTCTGAAAATGCAGCTGCAGATGTGCAGCTTTTTCTGTCTCACTTATTTGATGAAAAACCCAAACAAGGACTGGTTCAGCAAATTCTCATATTGAACCTGGTTCTGGTTTTGCTGGAAGTTTCTTCCTGGTAAAACGTTTCATGCCTCTTCACTGTCACCAGGAGGAGGGATTGCTGCAAAGTCAAAGAGTAGATCCAATTAGATGGACCAACTGAAGCCTGCTGCACAAACTGGAATAAATGTAACTGAATTTGAATTGTTTAAAAAGTTGGTTTGGATTGATTTGATTCCATATTTCTGGATATAAATTGGATTTATTCTGAACTGGTGTTTTGTAAATGAATTGAACTGGTAAGGTTAAAAGCAGACATGAGAAGCAACAGACAGGTTAAGGATTCAGAACCAAACAGAACCACTCCCTGGGAAAGGTTCTACAGACTCTAATTTCTCAGTGAACATCATCCTCTGCTGCTTTACTGGATTTAAACTCCAGTTTAACGCATATGATGAACAGGAAGCAACTTCTGTACTGTGAATTTTCAGATGTTGGTGTGAGCAAAGCTCACAACACAGGACAGACAAGAGCAATTGATAGTAAACAGTTGACCTAACAGTCATGTTTTTGGAATGTGGGAGGAAGCTGGAGTACCTAGGAAAACCTACGGATACAAGGGGAGAACATGCAAACTCCATGCAAAGACCCCAGGGTGTGATTCGACCCCAAGATCTTATTGCTGCAAGGCAGAGTTCTACCCACTGCACCACCAAGCAGCCTCAATTCGAATACAGTTAAAGAGAAATTAATTAATATTTATGTCTAATGACGCAGGAGCAGGATCAACATTGCTTCAGAGAAAGATCTCCTGCATGTCTGTGTTCCTCTGAAACACACTCTCTATAAGTCTTCCCTGCTGTGTAACATCTGGAGAAGTGAGCAGAGTTCAGGTGTTCATGCAGAACAAAGCTTGCTATGATGAGTTCGTCTGCTTTCTGCTGCAGCCTCACATCTCCTCCTTTACTCTCCCAGCAGGAACCATGAGGTCATGTTGGAGTGTGGGAATCCCTGAGTGCTCAGCCTGCCTTTCACTCTGGTTCATGTCCCCAGCCTCTGCTGCCTGCTGCATCATCAATATTGCTAAGCAGTTACACCGAGCTGAAACTACTGACTTTAGTTAGGAAGTGAGGAAACCTCTGTGGAAACCCTTCAATAACTCTTTAATATAATTTATATTATATTGAAGTAGTAATGGGTTAAATCCCTTTTCTATCCTGAATTAATGGATTGTTTTGATCTAAAAAAAAAAGCCACATACTATCTGGTAGGCATCTTGTTTTCAGAGCTGGGTCATCTTTGCACGTTGGTTTGAAGGTTTTTATCCTGAACTATTTTCTTCCACTCTGCAGCTCATGATATCCAGAAGGCGTCTGGTTATCAGTGTGCAGCCTCTTCAGCTCAGTGCTGCCATGACACCTTAATTAGAACTGGGTGTTGTTTCCATCTGCTGAAAACAAACATGTAAATAAATCTTCATAAAAATGACTGTTCTCCTCCTCTTTAGTGTTTTTCTTCATGCATTGATTAAACTATGACATCTAGAGTGAAAATAGCTCTGAGACGAGAGCAGGAATGAAATATAATATGATGTGCTTTAGTTTAGTTTTTGCTTTCTGGCATTTTTCCATTTTTGTTTATTGCAAACAACTAGGATGTATGCATAATTCATAAAGTGGAAAACAAAGTTTAAAATTATTTACAGTTAATGAGTTGAAAAGAGGGCTGCACGATGGCGCAGTTGGTAGCACTGTTGCTTTGCAGCAAGAAGGTCCTAGGTTCAATTCCCGGCTGGGGGTCTTTCTCCATGGCGTTTGCATGTTCTCCCCGTGCATGCGTGGGTTCTCACCGGGTACTCTGGCTTCCTCCCACAGTCCAAAGACATGCCTGTTAGGTTAATTGGTCACTCTAAATTGCCCTTAGGTGTGTGAATGAGTGTGTGCATGGATGTTTGTTGCCCTGCGAAGGACTGGCGACCTGTCCAGGGTGACCCCGCCTCTCGCCCATAGACTATAACTGGTAGAAAATGACTGAGTGAGTTAAAAAGTGTGGCAGGTATTTTTATCCAGACTCTTCTACTCTGATACCAACAAATAAAATCCAGAGCTACCAGTTGCCTTCAGTGGTCTCCTGATTACCTGTGTGTGTAATTTAATCTCAGTATGGATCCAGCAGTTCTGTTTCTGGCCTCAGAGGTTCTTTAGGGACAATTCAGGGAGGAAGTTGTGGAGAAGTTTAAAGCAGGATTAGGTTCTACAACAACATCCCAAGCTTTGAACATCTTCCAGAGCTCTGTCCAATTTATCTTCTGAACATGGAGATAGGATGGACCACCTGCAGACCTACCAAGACATGGACATCCACCTTAACTCACAGGAGAGCATTGATCAGAGAAGCACCCGACAGGACCATGGTAACTCTGGAGGAGCACTAGAAATCCACAGCTCAAGTGCGGGAATCTGTTAACAGGACAACTATTAGTCTTGTACTCTGCAAATCTGGCCTTAAAGCAAGAGCCTTAAGAAGGAAGCCATTGTCGAAAGAAGCCGAACAAAGTTGTCACACAGCCTTCGCCCAGAATGTCCAATCAGGGTTCAGGGTTACCACACTGTGGAACAATTTACCACTTTCAGTGAGAAAGTCCTTTGGTTTTGCTGCTTTTAAGGGGAATCTGAAAATATGGCTCCACACAGATTACATCTGTAACCATGTTTAGCTCCTCATATACTACATTGACAGGCATTGTCTATGTTATTGATACATTTATTTGTCCAGTAGGATTTGTCCAGTTTGTCAAACTCTTTTTTTGTTTGTTTTAACATCAATCTGCCAACGGGCTACAGATGTAGATTACCTTTAGCTGCAATTTGACATATTTGCATAACCATTAATGTCCACTAATGTCCATTAATGAGCAATGTCCAATAAATAAATAAATGTTTGCTGTAATCAACGTAGGAGACACAGCAAACATGTGGAAGACAGGGACGAGACCAGAACCGAACTTTTTGACAAAGTGCTTCGTGAGACAGAAAACTCTCACAGCACATCACCCTGAACACATGGTGAAACATTGTGGTGGCAGCATCATGCTGTGGGGATGCTTTTCGTCAGCAGAGACGGGGAAGCTGGTCAGAATTAATGTGAAGATGAATGGAGCTAAAATCCAGTCAGAGGCTGCAGAACATTTGAGACTAGGGTGGAGGTTCACCTTCTAGTAGGACAACCACCCTAAACATGAAACCAGAGATAAAATGAGATAGTTTATCAAATGGTTATATTCATGTTTGCAGATGTTCTCCTTCCAATATGACTGAGCTTGAGTTGTTTTACAAAGAAGGATGGGCAGAAAACTGAGTGTGTAGATGTTCAAAGCTGGTGGAGACAAAAGACCTGCAGCTGGAACTGAAGGAACATGTGGTTCTTCAAAGTACTGACGCAAGGCTGAATGCAAAGGAATGCTGCACTTTTTATTTTAGTTTTTGTTCTAAAAAATGAAAAGCACATTTTTTTCTTCCTCTTTATATTTATGAGCAACTCTGTGTTCATCGGTTACATGAAGCCTCAGTAAAACACACTGAGGTTTGTGGCTGTGAACCTGAAAGTATCTTTATTCTGTTATAATCTCATTTATTCCTCAGAGGGTAACCAGGAAAAGTTTGTATGTATAATGTTTTCTAAAAAGCCTGAAAGTTGCTTCCACATTTAAATGAGAGAGTAAGTTTTTATAGTGTTTTCATCGTGATTTTGTTTTACTCAGATTGAATCTGAAGGACCCCACTGATAGAGCTGATTGAATTAACAACAGGACTGTGTGGGTGTATACAGACCATACCTTAATAGCACGTCCCTGTCTCTGCTGTTTCCCTGTTCCACCTTTGTGTGGGAGGACCAACGCACTGCTTTGTTTTTGTCTTTAAAGACCCCAGCGGGTCTGCAGTTCACATTTTCTCTGCAGCAGCTCCTGAAGAAAATGTTTAATCAGACACCCACCCCAGAAGCACCTGAGTGGGCGTCTGCAGATTGAATCAGCTCATTAGATGTTTGGATGTAACAATGTGTGTTACTGTACATACTTGTGTTTGCATCACACCAAAGTAAATGAGTAATCTGGTTGTCTCCAAAAAATAAGTTTTCACGAGCAGCCGGAGAGAAAGCCAGTAAACCAGGTAGATGATAAAATCACTTCTAACAATCAGAACTTTCAGATTGTTGTTAATAATATAAATAAAATGACTGCCTGAAGTAGTCGTTACTACCTACAGTACTACCTAAAGTAGTAATAAAAGTCTCTGCATATGATCTCCATCCCTCTGTCTAAATAAACATAGCATAAAAAATGAAATCTTTTGCTGAAAGTTTTGTTCTTGGCTAAGTTAGAAAATTCAGCCATGTGTAGACACAAACATTCAATGCATTGTCGAAATCCTCTAAAGTGGTTCTGGTAGAGGTTTCGTTTGTAATTACACACCCTGTTTCTGTTTTGCAAGGACCAGAGCATGGACTTCAGAGCTGGAAAACCTGTGTCCGTGTAGGACATGTCCTCTTCAGCCACAAAAAAGTAGGAAAACTAAGCTTCAACTCTGATGTGCAGTTAAAGCAGCAGTAGGAGATCATAACCTGCTCATCTTCTCTTGGTATTTGTCATTAGCTGCATTGTGCTTCTGACCAAAGCATTTGCAATCTAAGGGTCCCCTGACCCAAACAGTGTGTGTAAATCCTGATAGTTGCTTAAATCATTGGATCTGAACACTATTTCAGTAAGTTTTAACCAATACTGACTGTTGTATAAAACAACATTTAAAACATCTTATCACAACTTTCCGCCGCAAAGCAGGAAATGGTAGCAGTTAGCAAAACAGACGGGAGCAGCTTGTTAATAAACAGAGATAAAACTTTATTCAAGCCTAATTGAAAGGCTCATAGGAACCGTCTGGATGTGGGACGTAATTTATATTGTAAAATTCGTATACAACCGTTTAAACAGACGACTTTAAAATGCTATCGAGGTTATGGAGCATGTGATGATCTGCCCCTGCTGCAGTCCGATACAGTGGATAGGATCGAGTCTTCTGCCTGTGGAATTGAGAGGAGAGGCGCTCACATATATGATTAAAAGTTGCCTTCGACATGATAAAGTTCTGAATAAACTCGGTCTCTGTAAAGTTGTTAACATCCCTGCCCCACCATTGCTGGCTGTGTCTTCGCATCCAGACAGTTTGTTGTGCTGAATTGGCAGTCAGATCTCCCTAAAATGGAACAATAAAGAATTTAACTCTCCTTTTATTCGTGTTTTCCCACACAGCACCCGCTGACACAATAAATGGCTTCTGTTGTGCACTTAAACCATAACACCTATTTCTCCATGTTTACTGTTGTGCTGCACTTGACGATGCTCTTATCGTTCTTATGCATATGCAGGTCAGTTTGGAGCCGCAAACAGTTCACACTGAAGTCAGATATAGGCAACATTTTCAAAGTAATGGGAACGGCCACACAAAAAAATCTGATTCCTGAAAAAAACGGATTTGAGTATTAAGGTGGTCAAGCTCAGTTTAAACTTTAAAATGTTGGCTGTGAAACTATTTTGACCAACTGCTGTTGCTGTTGAGGCTTGGCTGAAGTTAGGAAATGACAGTTATAATTACAAGCAGATATTCCTTCCATCAGAACACAGGAATATATATTTCTGTCACGATTTAAATGTTCTGATATTAGGTGACGTTTGTACATTTTAACATTTGCTCGTTTGTAGATTATTTCACCGATGCTGGTCGTTATTAACGTATAGGGGTTTCTATGGAGCCTAGCATTAAGCTGGTGGGGTTAGCACTCACCTTTTGTAGCATTCCTTTAAACGTACTAGCTTTGTTCACAGGGTCCGACTGGTGAAATGGTTTACTGGGTCCAATGACGGACAAACATATAATGTTTGCTTCGAATTAAAATTTTTGGTGAAGCAGTTAAGGAAGTATGTTCGAACAATCCCATGAAAGCATCAAAGCATTTGTTTCCTGACAGAACTGAGCTGATGATGTACAGCAGCAGCGTAATGGCTCATTTACAGTCACGCAGGACTCCACTGATGGAGTGTGAGCCTAAACAAGCGCTGCAAGCGTTTATACCATATGCTGACGTTGGTGAAGTATTTTCAGAAAACACCCCCCCGCCCTTTGGAAATATAGTAAAAGAGAGAAGAAACACAGGACCACCTCTTTTCTGTTACTCTCTTTCTTCTGTTGTGAAGAAGGGAGTTATTTGTGCATGAAATGTTTCTACCATCAGCTATGTTCATTCTGAATGTATCACAGCGTGAATCAAGTTACCAAAATTTGGAGGTGCACGAACCTGCGCTGCGACAGCGTGTGGAGTCTTCTCACTGGGGGCAGACTCCACAGGCTGTGTGGACAGCACGATTGTGTCAATTCTGATGTGCGCACCTCTGCACCCTGTTCAGTGCCTCAATTATATACCAGCAGCAGCAGATTTAGAAGCAGCTGGTTTTCTGTTTGAACAAACGAGCCCTCCTTTACTTTCACCGCTCTGTCTGCAGTGTCCTGTTTCTACATTTCATCACTCCGACTTCGTTAAAATATCTTTAACTCCAGTTTTTACTGCAGACATTAGTGTTAGGTAAGGAAACATAATATTGTGATACTATGTACAGGATGTGTGAAGGGTCACAGAGCAGTAAACCACACTTCTCTGGTTCAGGACTACTGTTATCATCCACATTATACTGCAAAGAAGCTCAGCACATCCTTGGCATTATTAATATCCTCTTAATGAGATACTAATTTGTTGGCACATGACTAAGATTCAGCTCATATTTCAAGCATCATAAAAGGATCAAAATTGCCCATTCCATTAGTTAAAACATGTCCAGTGTAACAGGTTTTCCTGTCTGGGTGGTCTTGTTTCAGAAACCTTTCACCCTTTAGTGGGTTCAGCCATCTTCAGCCTGATACCTTTTCTATGACCTGTGGGGTGGAGGTGTCAGGGATTAATCAGGGAGGGAAAGGTCAGGGAGCAAAGGGTTTCTTCTGTTCTTTGCAAAGAGGATCATCACATTCCCAGGAATGTTTAAACCTCAGATGTGTTACTTTGAGTTTTTAAGAAACCAAAGAAATGTTACAATTAAACTTTTGAAATACAGACTCAAACATTCTTTAAAGGCTGGTCAGTAAAAAACATTTGTAGTGCCCTACTTATGAAATATCTCATTCCCCTACTCTGTTTGCCACATTAGGGAGCCACTGCTTTGTCTTTGTCTGCATGTTTGCTCGACCTCCCAGCAGTCGCGATCTGCACCAGCAGGATGCAGAGTGAAAATGAAACTAAATAAAATGAAATGAGAATAAACACAGACCACATGAAGGGCTTGCTGCAGTAATGAATTCAGTTTCTGACTTAAAAATAAAAAGAAAATGCCTCCAAATGTTATAGCCTTGAAGGATGTTTCACAAGCAGATTTAATTCTTCTTCAATGAAAATGAAACCAGTTCACACGGTATGAAATGCTTCATCAGACTTGATAAAAAGAGAATCTTTTAAATTCTATATTTTCATTTTCCAAATTTAGTTTCACGTTGAGAGCAACAATGATTCTCATTCTAAAACAATGGATTTTAGTTTAACATGTTTTCATTCATCCATTAGTTGTATCCTTGTAACTTATCCTTGTGGGGTCCTGGGGTGGGGGGCTAGTCCTTTATCCCTGGACAATTTGCCAGTCCATCACAGGAGAAAGACAAACACCCTCTTCTGTATTAGTTTCATTGTTCATTCTTTTGTTCTTTGTTCATGTAGAATTATTCTGATTTCTCTGGTTAATTAGTCTCCATCCCTCAGCTTCCTGCTTTCACTCTGCCTCAGCTGTTTCTCGTTTCCTCTGATTGGCTCATCTGGTTTCTTTGTCTACTTCCACCTCCTGCACAACACAACTGATGGTCCCAACCCCCTTTATAAGGCTTGAAATCCCACTTATTAAGTGTTATTAAGTGTGCCCTGTCAGGTTTAATAAGTGGGATTTCAAGCCTTATAAAGGGGGTTGGGACCATCAGATGTGTTGTGCAAGAGGTGGATACAGTACACAGCTGATAGTCCTACTGAATAGATTGTTAGAATTTGTATTATGGCAAGAAAAAAGTAAAGAAAAACGAGTGGCCATCATTACTTTAAGCAATGAAGGTCAGTCAGTCCGAACAATTGGGAAAACATTGAAAGTGTCCCCAAGTGCAGTCGCAAAAACCATCAAGCGCTACAAAGAAACTGGCTCACATGAGGACCGCCCCAGGAAAGGGAGACCAAGAGTCACCTCTGCTGCGGACGATAAGTTCATCCGAGTCACCAGCCTCAGAAATCACAGGTTAACAGCAGCTCAGATTAGAGAACAGGTCAATGCCACACAGAGTTCTAGCAGCAGACACATCTCTAGAACAACTGTTAAGAGGAGACTGTGTGAATCAGGCCTTCATGGTAAAATAACTGCTAGGAAACCACTGCTGAGGACAGGCATCAAGCAAGAGATTCTTGTTTGGGCTAAAGAACACAAGGAATGGACATTAGACCAGTGGAAATCTGTGCTTTGGTCTGATGAGCCCAAGTTTGAGATCTTTGGTGCCAACCACCGTGTCTTTGTGCGACGCAGAAGAGGTGAACGGATGAACTCTACATGCCTGGTTCCCACCGTGAAGCATGGAGGAGGAGGTGTGATGGTGTGTGTATACCATAGCATCTTGCAGCAGCATGCTATTCCATTCGGTTTGCGTTTAGTTGGACCATCATTTATTTTTCAACAGGACAATGACCCCAAACACACCTCCAGGCTGTGTAAGGGCTGTTTGACCAAGAAGGAGAGTGATGGGGTGCTGCGCCAGATGACCTGGCCTCCACAGTCACTGGACCTGAACCCAATCGAGATGATTTGGGGTGAGCTGGACCACAGAGTGAAGGCAAAAGGGCCAACAAGTGCTAAGCATCTCTGGGAACTCCTTCAAGACTGTTGGAAAACCATTTCAGGTGACTACCTCTTGAAGCTCATCAACAGAATGCCAAGAGTGTGTGTAGCAGTAATCAAAGCAAAAGGTGGCTACTTTGAAGAACCTAGAATATGAGACCTATTTTCAGTTATTTCATACTTTTTTGTTCAGTATATAATTCCACATGTTAATTCATAGTTTTAATGCCTTCAGTGTGAAGCTACAATATTCAGTCATGAAAATAAAGAAAACTCTTTGAATGAGAAGGTGTGTCCAAACTTTTAGTTTGTAGTGTATATCTAAGTTTTATTCTCTATCCCAATCACCTAAGAGTTTAACAGCTTTTGAAGCAGACTAAAATTGTTTTACTTTAATACAAGTTTGAAAACAGACATTCAGTTTTCAGTTTCAATTCAGTTTATTTATATAGCGCCAATTCACAACACATGTCGTCTCAAGGCACTTCACAAAAGTCAGGTACATACATTACAAATAATCTTAATCATTGAACAGTGGAGCCAGATTCTGTTATTTATTCAAATTGGATAAAAAGTTTTTCTATCTAAGGAAAGGAAACCCAGCAGATTGCATCCAGTCAGTCACTTGCAGCATTCACTCCTCCTGAATGAGCATGTAGAGACAGTGTAGAGTCACTGGCGTTGACTTTGCAGCAATCCCTCATACTGAGCATGCATGTAGCGACAGTGGAGAGAAAAAACTCCCTTTTAACAGGAAGAAACCTCCAGCAGAACCAGGCTCAGTGTGAGCGGCCATCTGCCACGACCCACTGGGGGTTTGAGAGAACAGAGCAGAGACACAAAGAGAACAAAGAAGCACTGATCCAGGAGTACTTTCTATGGGAAGGAAAAGGTAAATGTTAATGGATGTAGCTCCTTTAGTCGTTTCACCTAGAAAGAAGGAGGCCAGTTTTCAAGTTTAGAGTCTGAGGATAGCACATAGAGTTAGTTACAGTAAACGCTCAGTCAGTAGCTATGTCTAGGAGAGAGAAAGGGTTAAACACTAAAAGACAGGGCCAAGTGGATCATCGGTAGAGGGTGAGCATTAAGTTGTTGCCAGCAGAAGCTTGGAGGATTCCCCTCTCCAGAAAGGTGTTACAGGTAGACACAGAGTCAGGCCAGGTGTCGCTTCTAGGAAGAGAAAAGAGAGAGAACAAAGTTAAAAGCTGAAATACCAGCAAATAATACAAAATTGAAGAGTAGTGTGAGAAAGTAGCGAAGAGGGTGAAAGTGGTCATTATGTCCTCCAGCAGCCTAAGCCTATAGCAGCATAACTACAGAGATAGCTCAGGATAACCTAAGCCACTCTAACTATAAGCTTTATCAAAAAGGAAAGTTTTAAACCTAGCCTTAAAAGTAGACACTTTGTCCATCTAGAGCCCACTGATGGTCATTGTTATACTAAAAACCACAACGATTGGGATACCTCTCTCTTAGTCAGATTGACCATAACCATTGGAAAAGAGAGGGGGTCATACAGGTAGCAGAAATGGAGGGTGTGTTTGCACCTCAACCGTAACTGAGCCGGTTTAGGCTAAACCTGACTCCCCCTTACTCCATCCAACAAGGGGAGAAGAAGACGGAGCTAAAATAAGGAAGATAGTTCAGGATAACCTAAGCCACTCTAACTATAAGCTTTATCAAAAAGGAAAGTTCTAAGCCTAGCCTTAAAAGTAGACAGGGTGTCCGCCTCACAGACTAAAACTGGGAGCTGGTTCCACAGGAGAGGAGCCTGATAACTAAAGGATCTGCCTCCCATTCTACTTCTAGAGACTCTAGCAACCACTAGTAAACCTGCGGTCTGAGAACGAAGTGCTCTGTTACGAACGTATGGAACAATCAGATCTCTGATGTATGATGGAGCTAAATCATTAAGGGCTTTATATGTGAGGAGTAGAATTTTAAATTCTATTCTGGATTTAACAGGGAGCCAATGAAGGGAAGCTAAAGTAGGGGAAATATGATCTCTCTTTTTAATTTTCATCAGAACTCTTGCTGCAGCATTTTGAATCAGCTGAAGGCTTTTAACTGCATTTTGTGGACATCCTGATAGTAAAGAATTACAATAGTCCAGCCTTGAAGTAACAAATGCATGGACTAGTTTTTTAGCGTCACTCCTGGACAGGATATTTCTAATTTTGGCAATGTTCCAGAGATGAAAGAAGGAAATCCTAGAAACCTGTTTAATATGGGATTTAAATGACATGTCCTGGTCAAAAATAACACCAAGGTTTTTTACTTTATTATCGGAGGTCAATTTAATGCCATCCAGGTTAAGTGATTGACTAAGCAGTTTCTTTTTTTAAGACTCCGGTCCAAAGACGACAACTTCTGTCTTGTCTGAATTTAGAAGCAGAAAATTTAAGGTCATCCAAGTTTTTATGTCTTCAAGACATGCTTGTAGTCTATCTAACTGGTTGGTTTCATCAGGATTTATGGATAAGTAAAGCTGAGTGTCATCAGCGTAACAGTGAAAATTTATTCTATGCTTCCTGATAATTTTACCTATTGGAAGCATATATATAGTAAAGAGAAATGGCCCAAGTACTGAACCCTGTGGTACTCCACAATTAACCCTGGAGTTTAAAGATGATGTATCATTTACATTAACAAACTGGAATCTGTCAGACAAATAAGATTTAAACCAGCCTAGTGCTGTTCCCCTGATCCCTACAGCATATTCCAGCCTTTCTAAGACAATATTATGATCAACTGTATCAAATGCAGCACTGAGATCTAACAGAACCAGTACAGACACAAGTCCATTATCTGAGGCTAGAAGAATATCATTAGTGACTTTCAGCAGAGCTGTTTCAGTGCAATGATGAGCTCTGAAGCCTGACTGAAACTCTTCAAACAGGTCATTGCTGTGTAAATAATCACACATTTGATTAGCAACTATTTTCTCAAGAATTTTAGATAAGAATGAAAGATTGGATATAGGTCTGTAATTTATTAAGTAATCTCGATCAAGCGAAGGTTTCTTAAGCAAAGGTTTAATTACAGCTACCTTAAAAGCTTGTGGTACATACCCATTTACTAAAGATAAATTAATCATATCTAAAATGGGGCTGGTCATCAGAGGAAACACTTCCTTAAATAATTTGGTTGGGATTGGGTCTAACATACAAGTTGAAGATTTAGATGAAGCCAACATTTCTGACAACTCAGGAAGCTCCACCGGATCAAAACAGTCCAAACACAGATCAGGTTCTACAGTTACTTCCAATGTTGTCTCACTTGTTGAGGATGAAGTAATCATCTTCGGGAGTATGTCAAAGATTTTCTTCTTAATAGAATCAATTTTATTTTGGAAGAATCCCATAAACTCATGACTGCTGAGAGCTAAGGGAATGGATGGCTCAACAGAGCTATGACTCTGTGAAAGTTTAGCAACTGTACTAAAGAGAAACCTAGGATTATTTTTGTTCTCTTCTATTAAGGATGAGAAATAAGCTGTTCTAGCTTGGTGAAGTGTCTTTTTATACAACAATAGGCTATTTTTCCAGATTAAGTAGGAATCCTCTAGGTGTGTAGAGCACCATTTTCGCTCCAATTTTCTAACATTGTGCTTTAAAGTACGCAGCTCTGAATTAAACCAGGGAGCCTGCCTCCTATGAATAATTTCCTTCTTTTTCAAGGGGGCTGCATTGTCTAATGCACCACGAAATGATGAAGTAACACTATGAACAAGAGAATCAATTTGTGAAGGGGAAGAAACAAAATTATTGCCCTCCACTGTGTTTTTCTGTGATAATAAAGAAATTAAAAGCGGAACAGATTCTTTAAAGGTTGTTACAGCATTGTCTGATAATGATCTACTATAATGAAATTTTCTTTCAGGTGTGGAGTACTCTGTTAAATTAAACTCAAAGGTTATTAAAAAATGGTCAGACAGCACAGGGTTGTGAGAAAATATTGTTATGTCTTTACACTCAATGCCATATGTCAGCACAAGGTCCAGAGAATAAAGACAAACGTGGGTAGGTTTGTAATGTTTTGAGTAAAGCCAATTGAGTCTAAGATACCATTAAAGGCTATATTTAAGCTATCACTTTCAGTGTCAACATGAATGTTAAAATCCCCCACTATAATAACTTTATCTGTATTTAACACTAAATCAGATAAAAGGTCTGAAAAACTGATCTAAAAATTGAGAGTAAGGGCCTGGTGGACGGTACAAAACAACAAACAGAAGTGGTTTTAGTGCTTTGCAATTTGGATGAGGAAAACTGAGGATTAAATATTCAAAAGAGTTGTAGCTATTGATTGGTCTGGGACTAGTCAATAAATCGGACTGACAGATGGTTGCTACTCCTCCTCCTCGCCCAGTATTTCGAGGAATGTGAAAATTTAAATAATTAATAGGAGTTGACTCATTTATAGTAACATAATCCTCTTAAAAAGAAAAATAAACTAAACTGACTACAAAAGTCACAAAAAAACTAATGGCAACTAAAATATATTAAATATAAGTTGGCCAACATGCTTGGCTGGGTCATTCGCAGTATATCACCTTAGTTAGTTACAATCTGCAATAATGTTTAGCACAGAACATAAGTTCTGCATCATAAAAACATCTGTTTTAGTTGCACTGTATTCTTTGTAATATTTTTACCCTACAGACTTTAAATGTAAATACATAAAATTCATCTTGTGTTGAGTTCCTGTATACTGCGAGTTCAAACATTGCTGTTTTCCACTGACATGTAATTTTTGGTCAACTTTGTGCAGCTTTATATGTCATCAAGACTGTTTACTATAAAAACAGTTTGAGAAGTGAAAACATATTAATATTATAATGCTACAGAGTCCTCTGATTAGAGTCTCTGTGGAGCTCTACTTGATTTTGACCAACTTTATTTCACTCTGTTTTGTAAGTACTTGTTCATCTCTCAGTAGTTTTAATGAAAACTGCTTTGCCACAGGCAAACAGGAGAGGGGGAGGTAACCTCACATCATCAGAAATGTCTTGTCAAACTATGTAAAAAGGAGAGATGTCGGGGTCTGGGAGACTCTGTCTCCTCTTCTGCCTGCTGCTTCCTTTGTTCTCCTTTAGATGGCACCAGAGCATGGCTACTGGAGGTGTGACAGGTGTTTCCCATCAAGCCTCATCTTCTGAGCAGTATAAGAGGAGCCTGCTGTCAGTACTTTGGCGTCTGAGTGTTAACCTGCAGTGGTAAACTCTAGCCCTCTGAGGCCTTTGTAAACTCTTCCTAGAAAGAATCTTACCTTTGTTTGTGCTCCTCCTCAGGTTGCATATGTGCACTGGATTCCACTCTAGTTCACCATCTGGTTCCAAGCCTCCTTCACAGATTCATAAACCCTCTTTGGACAAGATTCCAGCTGGCCGCATTCTGGCTCCTATCTCACCAAATACCAGTAATCGAACCCTGCTCACCTTCCACTGTGCTCACCATCAAACCCCATCCTGCAACCCACTTACCTCCAGCAACTAGTTTATAATCCGGGATCAAGATCATCACTCACAGACGAACTCTCCCCCCCCCCCTCAGATTTATAATAACCTTCCTGTCCTCCTCCCTGCACAGTTGATGTGTTCCAGGTTCCAGATTCCTGATATCTTAATCTCACCAATAAATCTTCTAATCTGTCTCCTCAGTGTGCATGTGGGTCAAAGCAGCAGCTAAAACTATGACAGGAGAAAGTAGATGGAAAAACATCATGAGGGAGATAAAAGAAATGAAAACTACCTGTATGAAGTTGTACAGAAATATCTGATTTCTACACCTTTACCGTCACTATTTTTATGAAGTACTCAATATCTGTAAAGCATAGATAGTTGCACATGTATACATACAGTATATCTTGGAATAATCCTCAATTTATTACTACATACACATAAACCTTGTAGGTTCCTCTCAAGTTACTAAAGTGCCTTCAGTTCAGTTTACCCTAAAAGGTTTAATGTTCCACAAGAGACCCTCCTTGAACTCTCCTTGGACTCTTTCTAGTATGGAGTGGCCCGTGGGGAGAGGTGGCCCACTTATATGGGTTTCCTTGTCACATCCTTGCGCCTTTGGGTCAGGAAGAGGTCACTGACTGTTCTTTCAGCCTGTGGGCCGAGGAGCGCAGAGTACCCAGCCTTCTTGGCGTCCCTGGTGGGGTTGCTGGAAGGTGTCCCTCTCATGGACTCCATTATTCTGCTGGAGGACTTTAACACCCACGTGGGAAATGACAGTGACTCCTGGAGGGGTGTGACTGGGAGGAATGGACATGAACTATGGGTCGTGACCGAAAGAACAAGTTCTCGATTACAAGTGGCTGACATTAGCTTCCTCTGCAGGGTGGCTGGGCACTCCCTTGGAGATAGGGTGAGGAGCTCAGCCATCCAGGAGGGGCTCGGAGTGGAGCCACTACTCCTCCACATTAAGAAGAGTCAGTTGGTGGCTTGGGCATTTTTTTCAAATGCTCCTGGACGCATCCCTTGGGAGGTGTTTTAGGTACGTCCCACCAGGAGGAGGCCTAGGATGCCTTGAGTGCCTTGTTGCTGAAAAGCGCTATATAAATAAATTTGACTTGACTTGACTTGACTAGGGGATGGCCCAGGACACGCTAGAGGAACTATGTCTCCTGGCTGGCCTAGGGAGGAGGTTTCTGGGGAGAGGGAAGTCTGGGTGTCTCCTGGACTGCTGTCCCTGCGACCTGGTCCAAGATAGTTGAAGTCCTACTTCTTTGATTGTCTTAATAAAAGAAGCTAAAAGATCCTTTAAGCACAGAAAATCCAAATGTAAATGGGTTTTCTTCCACAAACGTTCGGTTTTTCTACAAGTACGCTTTAAACAGCGGATACTATCATTTAGCCACAGCGCGGAGTTTGAAACAGGCATGATCTCCTTTCTCAGAACAAACACTTCTTACTAACTGTTTAGCACTGTGGTACAGGGCTGATAATATGGGCTTGTTCTCCAGCCACCAGACCGGGGCACCTTGCAGTCACTGAGTGGACCATGAACTCCTGTCCTGTTCATCTGTCCAAAAGTTTAAGCTTGGTCAAAACTGGGTCATCAACAGGATAGTGAACCCAAACTCAGCAGCAGATCTAGAATGGCAAAATGGCTTAAAAACAGTAGAATCATAGTGCTGCAATGACCTAGTCAAAGTCTAGACCTCATCTTGTATTTTTATTTTGCTATATACTATATGGAGAGGTATATGTGTTCTGGGTAAAGTAAGGGTTAAGGACCAGCCGAAACATTTAACAAAAACTCATTACACACAAGTAGATGAGTGGAATTCACTGAGGAGTTTCACCTTCTGGAGATGACCAAGAGCTAAAAAACGGTTATCCTTGGGTTTCGGATCCAACGTTGATTCATCAAAGAACCACAGAGAGGAGCTAAGAAAACTCCCCAAACCAAAAGAACATTTGGGAGTGTAATATCCAAACAACTGCTACCAGCAATGGACAATCTGGTAGCTACTGCTGGATCTTCTGGACCATATGAGGTTCCTGGTCACCGAGAAACTGTTGAGTAGGCAGTAGCATGGGAAAGCTGGGTTTTGTCCTCAGAGCAGTCTGCAATCACCCAGGAGAAAACATGTCTTTTAGTCTGATGTGACAGGATCCACTGACTGGTTTACTGCTCAGAATCTAAGACCATACAGTGACGCCGACTCTCATTAAGCTTTGTCTGGCTAATATGCGCCACATTCCCTGGATGGTTTTCAATCTGGACCTGATCAGCTCCTTTCATAATATGAAAAGATTCATATTAATAGTTTGCTTTTATCTAGAACAGAAAATAAAAAAAAAACTGAAGCAGGCAACATCAAATCAGAGCTAAAAATGTGTCTTTGTTTAATAATTCAGACAACATTTATCTGCTTTCATCGGTTTATAAGGAAAGACATTAATTCCTGACAGCCACCATAAATATTACACACTGTTTGAATTCATGTCACTGGCTTTTATTTATGATGATGACTAAACAACATACATGGGTCTGTGTTACATTTCCTTTATTGTTGCTGTTTTTACTGGATCACAGAAGCTTCTACTCAAGGACAGAGAATCCATCTGACCGCCTTTTATATGATTAATATGCAGCTGAAGTTTGAATGTTCACCATAACCTTCTGCGTGGGTGGATGTGTTGAGTCCTGCTCCGGGGGGAGTCCGGGCGGACCCCGGCGCTGCGCTAATGATTCATGAAGACCCGGTTCAGCCTGCTGGGAACCCTCCACAGGTAGGCTTCAAACAGAGAAACAGGAGGAGAACAGAGGGACAGATCCGACTCAGACCGATGTTATTGATGTGGTTCTGATGGTTGGAGAACAAGGAAGTCGTTTGTACGTAACGAGGTGAGATTCTGGGGGAAAGAACAGGGATTCTGCAATCAGACACATTTCATCTGTGATTTGGTATTCTCTGTAAGCTCTGCAGGAGTCTGACGTTCACACGCATTAGATCGGATGAAGAGGACTCATTTTTGAAGGTCAAACAGAGATTAGATCAAATGTTCTTTTGTTCACAGAACTAGTTCACAACTTATAGGTGAATCCATTATGACCTGCAGGCAAGGTAACTTTATTTCTCCAGGACCATTCATACACAACATGATCCAAAGAGCTTTACGGGACTTCAAAGACAGAAAGAAAATAACTTTGTTTAGTTCTGGTTCTGAGTAAGCAGGTCTCTGAAGACCTGAGGGGTCCACATGGTTCTTTATATAGTTAGCCCCAAGACCATAAAGTGCTTTATGGACCAATGGCAGAATTTTAAAATCTATTCATTGACAAACAGGGAGTCAGTGCAGTGATTTAGGAGCTGTTTATGATGTGATCCGTTTTCCTGGTGTGGGTCAGGACTCTGGCAGCACCAGTAAAGATGCTGGAAGAAAATTCTGACCCATCCACTCATTTATATTCTGACAATGACTGTAGTGGGCTAAGGTCATGCAGAGGTGAAACACACTGAAACTTTTATTTAACAAATGCTCAAATTCATCAGAACTATCTTTATTATAATATATATATATATATATATCTATATATATATAGATATATATATATATAGATATATATATATATATCATGTTTTACTGTTAGAAAGTTTAATGTAATGGCTGTTAGAAACTAATAAAACCGGTCTGGAACTGGCAGAACAAACACAATCCACCCAACATTTAGACAGTAGAGTTTTTACAATGTGGCAGCTGTTCTCAAGGAGCATTCGGTGAATTTGGTTTTCTTCTTGTGAACGGCAGGAGTTTTTCCTGCTGATGTTCAGGCGATGGAGGCTGACATACCGGACCACATGGAACCATGCAAACAACCTCAGCTTGTAAGTTTAGCAGTCCTGTGAAGCACGACCGCACTGCTAAGCATTGCATCTTTAACACACACAGGTGTAACAGCCTTTCTAAAAACATTTAACAACAACAACAATTATGTTTTATTGTCTTCTCGATGAGAAAAACTCAGATTATTAAGTAACTGTGCAAAACGTGGATTTTTTTGGAAAATCTGACGTTTCTGTGTATGTTGGACATCCAGAGCTGTGCACCAAAAAGGCATTGTAAAACTATGAAGGGGGAGTACTTCCTGTTTATTGGGTTCTGTGCTGCAAGGCAGGTTCAACATATCCAGAGATCAGGCCTAACTAAGCCTAACTTGTAAATCTCACTTAAACAGTACTCGGAAGCTGGTTGCTAACTGTATGTCAACCCAAAGCCAACCCAAAGCTCCTGGATCCCCTGGATCGGTGCAGGTGGAGCAGGAATAAGAGGAACAATCAGTGAAGAGGCAGGTTTCATTAACACAGACAGGAACATGAAGTCATTTGTGTGATTTTGTCCCTGGAGCAGCAGAAGCATGTGGCTGAAAGACACAACTGTTCAATGTATATAAAGTAATGAAACAGCATGTTGCACAGCTTCAGCTCATCTCCATCCCTTCAAACAAGCGCTATAATAAACAGAACAACAGCAAACCCCCGGGACTAAACAAACAAACAAGAAACAGCAAATCAACAAAGTAGCTAATTATGAAGATTTGCATTGCTGCTGGAGATCATTAGTCGAGGGGTATTAATGCAAATTACTATTTGCAGCTTTGAACACAGAAAGAATGTTCCAGAGTTGCTGCTTCAATAATGCAGGCTGCCGGGCCTGGGAGCCAACCTCCAGGACTGAAGCACACACTTCATTTAAATATTTGATATCAACAGAAAATCTGACTTTAAAGATGTTTATTAGATGTGAAATGAGCTGACAGGCGGATCAGTCTGAAACATGAAAAATCACACAGACAAACAGCGACGGTGAGAGAGGTCCGGTTCCTCTTCGTTTATTTCTGATCAGTTTTATCCTCAAGAGATACATTCAGTTATGTTAATATTTCTTTAGTGAGAATAACTCAGACTCAGCTGAACTCCCCTTGTTGCATCAAAGACTGAAGAGCAAAAACTATGATTGGTCTGAATAATAGTTTTAATTTTTGGACGTAGATGTTAGTTGGGGGCTGTACTGCATTCCTTCAGGTATTGATGCACCTTCAGGTTCAAAGCTTGTTTTTTAGTGTTTTTCCAGCTGAAGATTTCTGAACGCATAAGAACTCATTGTTCAGTAAAATACAGAATACAAAAATCCAATTGTGCTTCAAATAATTCAACTGTGGGTATTTTACAGTTTTCTGTGAGACAGTTTTTGTTTTACTAACAGTTGGATATGAAGAAATTCTCCTTGTCTTTGATCAAGTTCCTGGTGCTCCTGGACAGGATCACATGGAGACGTGTGTCCGGTTTAGTTCTGATCCTTGCTTTTTGCAGATAACATGGTTCTGCTGGCGTCCTCAGGCCATCAGTGCTGGGTTCAAGCAGCAGGTGCTGGAGTGGTTCACAGCTGGAATGAGAGTCCGCTTTCCTCTTTCATGTTGCACATTTTAAATGTCTAAAGCAGTGAGAAATGATGTCCAAATGAAGGCCAGGATGTCGTTTGACATTAAAGTTCCTAATTGGCAACGTTTAAATAGTGATAAATGCTGACATTCCCACCTGCCTTCTCCTAAAGCTTCTCCCTGGGCATGCAGGGAGGAGGAAACAAACATGAAACACATCTTAAGTAACTGAAGAGGTGCAGTCTGGTTTTACTGTGACGCCCGCACATATATCTGCTCAGACATTTGTTCATTTTCAATAAAACGAGCTGAGAGCCTGTCATGACTTTACACCCTGCAGGCTTTCACTTTTTACTGAAGCTGTTTGAAATGTAAGCCTTTTGTCCTTGAACTTCTTGTTCTTTGTTTCAGCAGCGTTCACAGGGCTGATAATCCCAAACACAACGCACAAAGAGAGGGATAAGTCATTCGCCGATGGGCCCACGCTCACAAAGGAATGCAGGAACGAACAGAAAAAGGCCAGAGATGCTGCAGTCCTTTGTTTTCCTCGGTTTGTGCCGAGCTGCATGGAGAAACCAACAAGGAACATCAGGAACAGCAAACACGCCTCAACATCAAAGATTCCAGAGAGATGAGGATGAGATGAAAGGGAAGAGATCACTGAAGGACAGGGAGAAGAGAGGAGGAAAGGCTTGGGGCAGGTGGAGATGTGGAGGAGAAAAAGGAACCGATGGGAGGAGGAAAAGAAGGGAGAGAGGACAGATGGTTGGGAGGAGAAGGTGAGAATGAATAAGGGAAGCATGACAATAGGAAGAAAGCTGAGGATGAAAAGAGAAGGACTTGGAGTGAAGGTTGGATGGGAGGAAAGAACAGATGGCTGAATTATGAGATGGAGACAAAGTGAGAAAGATTGGAGAAAACAAGATGATAAAAGACAGGAGAAAGCAACGAAGAAGGGATTAAAGAGAGATTGGAGAAAACAGTAGGTGAGACATTTTTAAAAAGAAGAGAGAAAATAGACTAATAAAGATAACAGATGGTAAAGGACACAGAGAGCAAACAGGCAGGTTTTGTCTGGACCACATATTTGTTTTATCTGTTATCAGAACATCCAAACAATAACCCGGATCTGGAAAAATGCATCCAAGCTAAAAGTGACTTTGTGAAGAACTTTGATTCTGCTGATTGGTCCAGAGTGAATTTCTGAGATAAGACCAGTATGAATGTGTTTCCTCCTCCTTCCCATAAAAATGTGAGGAAGACAGGGAAGACATTGAGAGGTTCTTTTATTTTCACAGATGTTCTGAAGTTGATTCAGGATCTGTGTTTAAGATGACACTGTTTGTTCAAAAGGTGTTTCTTTCAGTTTGAAGAATGGAGAAATTTCAGGAGATTGGAGCAGCTTAGCACTCGGTTTGTTTGCTGGTGAGGTTTTTATCTGACTTGGTGTTTGTGCCTGAAGTGTTTCTTTTAAAGAGAAACCTCCAGATGAGAAAAGCTGAATCCAATTTTCCTCCAAAGGAGGCTGTGCGATGTTTTGTTTGTGGGCTGTGGACACTTGGAAAGACCTGGTGGTTTCCACTTTCATTACTAGAAGTTCCTTTAGTTAAACACACGTGTGGTATCCACAGAAACATTAGATTCATGGCTAAAAGCTGATAAAACCATTTCTACGACCTCCAAACACAGTTAAAACTAAAAGCAGATGAATCAGAAAGTAAAGAAAACAACACAACATGGCATCACTGTAAAACTGGGTCTCAGCTGTGCTTCTACACAGAACCAGCAGGTCTGCTGAAACATAATTTGCTGATGTTAACAAACACTATAGGTAAGCAGAGAGAATTTATGTGAAGCAAAGAAGAAATGTAAAAAAACTACAGATCATACGATTATTAAGCTAATTATACCCAACACTGTGTTTTACTTCTTCCTGATTTAATTCAGTGTGGACTTGTTCACCACAGTTCACTGTTGAAGCAGACTTCCTCTGAACCAAGCTGGACTTTAACTGGACCAGAATCACAGCAGCGTTAAACTCAATCATCCGTCATCACTTTTCTTTGGCAGCGTTCAAAGGCACGGCTCTAAAATTAGCTCTGCGTTCAGAAAGCCTGCGAGGAAACAAAGCGACTCATGGAGGCCAGTTAGCTTGAGCAGCAGGTTTCACTGTTTAACAAAGCTCTGCTGCTGAGAGCGCTGATTGATTCATTCTCTTCATGTCTGTGAAAATGCTGAGGAAAATAATGCTCCAGCCAAATAAGAGGAAAGACATCACTGATGGCTGTTTAAATGTGTCACTTGAAGAGACAGTCTGTCTGTTTATTGTACAAAAGCACCAATAAATTCATTAAGCTGGCACAATAAATCTGTGATACTTCTGAAATGTTGCTCTAATACTCTGACACCCACTGGGAATATGTCATAAATGCTAAAGATGAGTCAGATGTGAAGCCTCTGGTTCTCTGGGTTTTCCACAAATATTGATTTATTTACAAAACATATTAAAGAAGAAAATAAAGGACAGACTGCTAAAATGTTTGCCTCTTTAATATTCATTCTCGTCTCATCTCGTCGTCTTCCGCTTCATCCAGGACCAGGTCGCGGGGGCAGCAGACTCAGCAGAGACACCCAGACGTCCCTCTCCCCAGACATCTCCTCCAGCTCCTCCGGGGGGAGCCCAAGGCGTTCCCAGGCCAGCCGAGAGACATAGTCCCTCCAGCGTATCCTGGGCCGTCCCCTGGGCCTCCTCCCGGTGGGATGTGCCTGGAACACCTCCTGAGGAGAGCGTCCAGGAGGCATCTGGTATAGATGCCCGAGCCACCTCAACTCCTCTCGATGTGGAGGAGCAGCGGCTCTACTCCGAGCCCCTCCTGGATGGCCGAGCTCCTCACCCTATCTCTAAGGGAGTGCCCGGCCACCCTACGGAGGAAGCTCATTTCAGCCGCTTATATCCGGGATCTCGTTCTTTCGGTCATGACCCAAAGTTCATGGCCATAGGTGAGGGTAGGAACGTAGACCGACCGGTAAATCGAGAGCTTCACTTTTTGGCTCAGCTCTCTCTTCACCACAACATATCGGCACAGTGCCTCCATTACTGCGGCAGCTACACCGATCCGTCTGTCGATCTCCCGCTCCATTCTTCCCTCACTCGTGAACAAGACCCCGAGATACTTAAACTCCTCCACTTGAGGCAGGAACTCCCCTCCAACCTGAAGAGGACAAGCCACCCTTTTCCAGTCGAGAACCATGGCCTCTGACTTGGAGGAGCTGATCTTCATCCCAGCCGCTTCACACTCCACTGGTCCCCAAACCAGACCCCCTCCGGCCCTTGGCTGCGCCTAGAAATCCTGTCCATAAAAGAACAGGACCAGTGACAAAGGGCAGCCCTGCCGGAGTCCATCAAGCACCGGGAACAGGTCTGACTTAGTGCCGGCAATGCGGACCAAACTCCTGCTCCGCTTGTACAGAGACCGGATGGCCCCTAATAAAGGGCCCCCGAATCCATAGTTCTGGAGCATCCCCCACAGGGCACCACGAGGGACACAGTCGAATGCTTTCTCTAGGTTCACAAAACAATTCAATTCAGTTTATTTATATAGCGCCAATTCACAACACATGTCGTCTCAAGGCACTTCACAAAAGTCAGGTACATACATTACAATTAATCCTAATCATTGAACAGTGCAGTCAGATTCTGTTATTTATTCAAATTGGATAAAAAGTTTGTCTATCTAAGGAAACCCAGCAGATTGCATCCAGTCAGTGACTTGCAGCATTCACTCCTCCTGGATGAGCATGTAGAGACAGTGGACAGTCACTGGCGTTGACTTTGCAGCAATCCCTCATACTGAGCATGCATGTAGCGACAGTGGAGAGGAAAAACTCCCTTTTAACAGGAAGAAACCTCCAGCAGAACCAGAACCAGGCTCTGTGTGAGCGGCCATCTGCCACGACCGACTGGGGGTTAGAGAGAACAGAGCAGAGACACAAAGAGAACAAAGAAGCACTGATCCAGGAGTCCTTTCTATGGGAAGGAAAAGGTAAATGTTAATGGATGTAGCTCCTTTAGTCGTTTCACCTAGAAAGAAAGAACAGATAAACTCTGAGCCAGTTTTCAATGTTAGAGTCTGAAGAGAGCACATAGAGTTAGTTACAGTTAAAGCTCAGTCAGTAGCCATGTCTAGGAGAGAGAAAGGGTTAAACACTGAAAGACAGGGCCATGTGGATCATCGGTAGAGGGTGAGCACCAAGTTGTTGCCAGCAGAAGCTCGGACGATGCCCCTCTCCAGACAGTTGTCACAGGTAGACACAGAGTCAGGCCAGGTGTAGCTTCTAGGAAGAGAGAAGAGAGAGAACAAAGTTAAAAGCTGAAATAACAGCAAATAATACAAAATTGAAGAGTAGTGTGAGAAAGTAGCGAAGAGGGTGAAAGTGGTCATTATGTCCTCCAGCAGCCTAAGCCTATAGCAGCATAACTACAGAGATAGCTCAGGATAACCTAAGCCACTCTAACTATAGAGCTTTATCAAAAAGGAAAGTTTTAAGCCTAGCCTTAAAAGTAGACAGGGTGTCCGCCTCACGGATTAAAACTGGGAGCTGGTTCCACAGGAGAGGAGCCTGATAACTAAAGGATCACATATGGAACACATATGGAACACATATGGACCGGTTGGGCAAACTCTCATGAGCCCTCGAGTACCCTGTAGAGGGTGTAGAGCTGGTCCAGTGTTCCACTGCTGGGACGAAAACCACACTGCTCCTCCTGAAGCCGAGGTTCGACTATCGGCCGAACTCTCCTCTCCAATACCCTGGCATAGGCCTTACCAGGGAGGCTGAGGAGTGTGATCCCCCTGTCGTTGGAACACACCCTCTGGTCACCCTTCTTATGAAGGGGGACTACCACCCCAGTCTGCCACCCCATGACAGCCCCAGAACATCCAGAGACTTGAGGTACTCAGGGTGGATCTCATCCACCCCCGAAGCCCTGCCACCGCGGAGCTTTTTAACCACCTCGGTGACTTCAGCCTGGGTGATGAAAGAGTCCAACCCGGAGTTCCCAGCCTCTGTTTCCACCAGGAAATGCGTGATGCCAGGATTGAGGAGATCCTCGAAGTACTCCTTCCACCGCCCGATGATGTCCCCAGTCAAGGTCAGCATCTCCCCACCCCCACTGTAAACACTGTTGGCGAAGCACTGCTTTCCCCTCCTGAGGCACCGGACGGTTTGCCAGAATCTTTCTTTGATATTAATTTTAAAGGTAGGAAAACAGCTGCCTGTTAAATTGTTTATTGCCTTCAAAAATTATTCAGACCCTAATTTTTTCCACTTTGTGTCACATTAAAAGATCATAATTACAACGCAAAAGGAAAAAGATAAATGTGTCACATTTTGTTATTGTTGAGAGACCAGACGCAGGCATCAGACAGGCAGAATTATTTTAAGCACATTTATTAAGGAAATGGAGACAAAGAAGCAGGAACCATGGCAACAACAGTACTAGGATGGGGAGACACAAGAAACCAGCAAAGATTGAGTAAAAAGTGAAGGATTTATTGCTGTGGAGCAATGATCAATGGAAAGAGGAAACAGTGAGGATATGTAACTGAATGCACTTCAGCTGTGTTTAACTAGAGGAGCTGAGGGAAAATGACTTGTGAACAGGAATAGGAATAAACACGGAAACACATTAAACACGTGAAAACAGCAAAACATGACAAACAACATTTTAAAACCAAAGAATGAACAGAAATACAAGAACAAGACAGAAGCAAAACGTGGAAAAACTAACTGAAGTCAAAGTCTAGAAGATCATGGCAACATATAATACAACTTTGGTGTATTTAGCCCCCTTTACTCTGGTACCCATAAATACAATTCAATGCACCTGGTTGCCTTCAGAGGTCACCTGATTAGTAGCCCGAGGCCAGCTGCAGATGTTCTGTTTCTGGCTTCAGAGGTTCTTTAGAGAACATTGGAGAAGAACCATCATCATGAAGACCAAGGAGCACATCATACATGTCAGGGAGAAAGTTCTGGTTCAGTTAAAAGCAGGGTTAGGTTATACAACAACATCCCAAGCTTTAAACATCCCCCGGGGCTCTGTTCAATCCATCATCTGAACATGGAGAGAGGATGGACCACCTGTAGACCTGTACACGTGTAGATTTCCACCTAAACCGACTGGCTGGACAAAGAGCATTAATCAGAGAAGCACCCAAGAGGCCTGTTGTATCTCTGGAGGAGCTGCAGAGATCCAGATATCAGATAAGAGAATCTTTCCACAGGACAACTTTTAGCAGTCCACTCAATAAATCTGACCTTTATTATGGAGGAGTGGTGTTGAGTTGGAAAAGCTCAACATGTTCGTTTATATGACAGCAGATCACAAAGCTACTTCTCTCTGTTGAGAACTGATTGAAAGGATTCTGTCTCATTAAGGCCCACACAATATCCCAGAGAAAGATCGACAATCATTCAGTGCACACATGTTTCATTCAATGGATGACGTGAAACAAAATTACAATGACTGGTTGTGAAAAGGTGGGGATTAAACCTCTCTGTCTCTTCCTCTTGTTACCTTGATCCCTGCTGCTGATTTTTGATGTTTCTGCTCCAAGGCGTCCAGGCGCCTGTGCAGTGAAACATAATGATGGCAGCATCATGCTGTAGAGAGAGTTTTTCTTAAGCAGGAACAGGGAAGCTGGTCAGAGGTGATGGGAAGATGGATGGAGCAAAATCCAGGACAATCCTGGAAGAAAACCTGTTAGAGGCTGACTTCAGACTGGGGTGGAGGTTCACTTTCCAGCGGGATAATGACCCTAAGCACACAGCCAGAGGTACAGTGGGATGGTTTAGATCAAGGCAGATTCATGTTCACAGATGTTCTACATCCAATAACTGAGCTTGTGCTATTTTACAAAGAAGATGGGCAAACATTCAATCTCTACTGTAGATGTGCAAAGCTGGTATCACGGTGTGACATTTTGGTTTTTGTTTTATGGTCTCTTGTGGTTTATTTTGTCTAGATGTTTTTATTTTGGTTTTTGTATTCAGTCTTATTAGGTTCACCTGCTCCCTCTGTCTCCCTGTGTCCATGTCACACCTGTTCCCTGTTTCTTTGTTTTCTTTGTTTCCCTCTCATGTCTCTCAGTATATTAGTTGGTCTGTGTTCTTTGTTCCCCACTGGTTCCTCCGTCACAATCCCTGGTTCTGTTGCTCTGCATTTTCCTGCAGAGAACTTTCATGTAAGTTTTTGTCTGGATTGTTGTAGTACCTGCAGTGACTCGCTACGTGTTTGTAAATACCTCTGGAAATAAATTCTGAACACTCTTACAAACATGCTGCTCCCAAGCTCTTGTCTGCGCTTTGGTCCGATCCGAACACAGAACGTGACAACTGGTAGCGGTAAACCCTAAAAGATCTGAATCTAGAACTGAAGGAAAGTGAGAGGCTAAATAAAATGCATGCCACATTTTTTAGATTTTTATTTATCACCTTCCACCTTACAATAATGCAACTTATGTTGAGCTGTTTTAACATAAAGTCCAATAAAATACATTGAGGTTCATAGTTGTTACTTAAAAAACCATAAAAAAGAGTAAAAATATAAACCGGATTAGATGTTAAAGTACTTTTTCAGGATTTTTCTCAATAAATCCATAGAGCAGACATTGTGGACAGGGATAGAAGAACTAACCTTTGTTTCTCGTGGGGAAAAGCATTCCAGAGGGCTGGAAATCTCCAGCCTTCCTTGGAAGCGGTGCTACAACTAGTGCCTCAGTTTTCCTGCTGTTTAGTTGGAGAAGGCCAGGATGTGATATTTCAGCTGATCCGAGAGTGTTTCTGTCTCACCATTGAAGTATGAATTAATTAGGATAACAGAACCAAATAGGTTGATTTAAAATCCCACAGAGTGTACACTACACCTACAAAGCTCCTCAGCAACTCTATGAGGTATATCTAAGATTTACTTATATTACAATTGTTTTATGTTAGCAATAATTTCTTAATTTTGGTTCAAATATCCTTGTTTAATTTCTATTCTTTGACAGATCTTTTACATTTAATGCCAGTTTGCTTCTGTCAGACCAGTTTTTGGGATCAACCTCGAGATGAGGCGAGGAACGTTAATCCTGGCTGCAGCTGCCGTGTGACTCATGAATGAATTCCCACGAAAGCAGAAATTTCCTCTCTTGGAGCCAGCTAGAAAAAACATTGACGAGTTTCCATATCCTGGATTGCATCAGTTATTATCACTGAGGTGCAGGGTGTAAGATGGCTGCAGGTCGGTGATCTTATTGTTCTTTTTGATGACGTTCTCCGACTGGATGGAGGTTTACACAATAAGCTTGAAAAAAGTGGAAGCTTTCTTCGATAAACGCAGCGTTTGATTCATCAGTTTCAGCATGGCAGCCAAGGCCCCGAGCTGCAGTGTCATCATGTAATAAATGCAAATGAAAGCAATCAGAAGCTTATGAGCTTATACAAGGTTAGACTGAAGTGGCTAGGCACAAAGTGCATAATTTCCCTCTGTGCACGAGGAATGTGTTGCCAGATATGCTCCTTTTATCATGTGCCATATTTTAAAGCCATGCTGAGAAAATGGGCTTCTTTATCAGCACATATCACACAGTGTGGCTGCAGAGGGGGAAACGCTCCCATTTCCTTTAATTATGTTGCCTCAGTTCACCTTATTTCCTCAAATAAATGCTCCTTTAGGGTGGAGGTAAATTCTTCAGACAGGAAGTGAGGAAATGAACCTTGAGCCTGAAATAAAGAAAACGCAGACACAAGCAGAGTGAGTCAGTGTTTTTCCCAAACAGTAATTAACCAACAATGCTTGAAAACTCTATGAGGACAATAAAAAGGAGTCTGTCAGAAGACTCTCAGAATCAGCAGTCTTCTTCAGCCTTTCAGTGAAGATCCATTGTGTTTCATCAGCTCTGTTTCTGAACAGCTGAAGTTTCAGACCTGAAACGTTTATTTAACTATGAATAGGTTGGACTTTTGTCTTCGGCTGTTTCTGCAGCCATGCTGGCTAAATGTGAGCCAAATAATGTCTATGTCTATGACTATAATTTACACAGGGAAGACAGATGGTTTGAGAGAGGAGTGAAAGAAGCCAATAAGCATAAAAAACAACACTAAAAAGAGGAGGAGGCCTCAGGTTTCATCTTTCTAACACTTGCTCTGCAGCCCTGACTGCCAATCACAGCTTGGGACATGAGACCAAAACAACTGATGGCATCGTTAGGGACAAGTTTGGATCGTCAGCCAACAATGACCCAAACATTGAGGTGAATAATGGGTAGGGCCAGTGACTCATGTGGCCTAATTGCCCCATTAGAGACTTTAAAGACCCTTTCAGTGTGATTGTTTTGATGACAACTTATGAGCTTGTTATTTTCAACCCATAATGAGAACTGAAGAAACCATTTGGATGAGAGGAAAAACATCTTCAAGAAACAAGAGAAGTCCAGTAACTTTCTTCTCTAGCACTTAGGATGGTCATGTCCTGGATGACGGAGAATCTGGGAGCCACACCCTGGAAACTGAGATCCAAGAACAGTTCATCACACCCAAGAAGACAGAAGTGATAGTGAAGTCTGAAGCTGAAATATGAGCTCATGCCAGCGAGGAAGAGGAAATCAGGAGAATAATTTTTATAAGGGCATTGGCTTGTAAACCTAATGGACCAGCCCCATACTGCTGAAGGAAGGCTGATGACCTGAGCTTGTTCTGCAGCCACGGGAGCATGCCACCTGGCTCTGGATCTAACCTCATTTTTGGAAAGACTGAGGCAAAGGAAAGACAGTACGAAACAAAAATCTGTTTTATTAATGTAATGTTCTCTAAACAGGTTTATTTACAAATTACAATAAAGCAAACAGAAAATATTAACTTATGAAATGTAACTGGAGTCACTTTCTGAGTGTGTAGAAATGGGCTCCGACTGAAAATCTTTTTGCAATGTCGGGTCATCTTTGAAGCGCAGGATGCTTCTATGAAGCTTTTCAGACATATTCCAACTATCAGAAGCCAATCTGGGGAAGTGAGTGGTAAGAGGCTCTGTTCCCTGTAATAAGAGCTGTTAAAGCTAGCCTAAGATCAATCTTCTTTCCTGCTGCAGATCAATTAAAATATAGATGTGGCTCCAGCAGTTTTTCCAAAAAATTCATCGTTTTGTACAATAAATAAATCCCTTGATTGCACGGCCACATCTCTGACAGCAAACTGGTGTAAAGAGGCTGTAATCAGGTCTGAGGTGCAGCCAGAGGGAAAAGCAATTGGATCATTATGGCAGCCACTTGAAATGACAAGTGTAAATGGAAGCTAGTAAGGCCAAAGAACTTTCAATTTCTGCCTCAGCATCATTTCAAGGTGAGTAACTGAGACCAAGAAGGAGAGCAAAGGATCCTCCTGTGAAGACATCAGGAATGTGTGATCATCACCAGGATACTTTCCAGCTGAGGACGGAGAGACATTGAGACAGTAAAGGTTTCATGATGATTCTAAAAACTTCCCAGGATCACATTATCTTTGTTATCAAACCACGTATAAAACACTGGTGCTTCCCTGCTGTTATCACTCTGATCAATCCTCTTTCATCCTCATGGCAGCACTCGGCCTTCTCTTTAGGGCTGGGTGATATTACATTATCACACCACGATGGACTAGAATGTGTTGACCATCTGCCTAAGAAGAGATCTGGGTCTGTAGGTCCTCCCAAGGTGCATCAGTTTTATTTTCCTCCTATCTCTTCAGCTCCATGAACATTTATGGCATATAATATCAGCATTATTACAATTACCATTTTCAGTTACAGCGCTAACAGAAAATGCAAGTTTTTGGGTTGTCAGGATCTCAGACACAGCCAGCAGTCACAGGAAGAAGGCAGTGGAGCATAAGTTCACCACCAATGAGCGCCAAGTGTTAAAGTAGCTGTTCTAGACTTGATAACTGCACAAAGAAGGACTTGTCCTCACAACACTGATGAAGAAACTACAGAACTTGACTTTGCAAGGTAACACCAACCATGGGACGCTGACAAGAGAAGAATGTTTTCTTTTCTGACAAGGAAGATTAAATCTGGACCTGATGGCTTCCAACATGACTGACATGACAATTAGGTCCCACTGGAGATGATTTCTACTCGGTGCAGTAGAGGGGATCTATAATGATCTAGATGCAATTAAGCCTTCATGTAGTCCAGGGACTTAGAATGGTGGCTGGGTATTCAGAGATGTTGCAGAGTCCTTTTTTAAAACGTTTAGTTTTGGTCTGAGGGAGTTTGTGCCTCTGCTGATTGTTTTGTGTCTTGCTCCTGATTCTTTAAAGCTCAACTGTCATGTTAAGGTTTCAAGGACTGAAATATAGAGCAGAATAAAGAACCAGTCAGTTTTTAATGATGTTGGGACCCATAGCCATGGATTTCAACATTAAAACTCCGATACAAACTTTCCTGGAACTTTCAAAATAAATTGCATTAACCTACTTCCGGCAGCCAGGAAACGGGGTAACTGCGGACTTCCTGTGACGCCACTGTCCAAATAAAAGCGCCGTTCTTGCTACATCCTGTCTCTTCCACTGCTCCTCTGCGGGACCGGGATAGGGGAGACAAGCGCGCTATTGTCGCTTTGCTGGCAAAAAGACATAAACTCTTCAAATTGGATCCAAGGGTGTCATAAGATCACGCGATCATATGCACAAGTTAAGTACGAGTGAATCACTGTTTGTGTACCCGGTATTCATTCATAAAAAGGGGAAATTAAGGTATAAGCATTGCTTTACTTTGTCTCTGAGACCTGCAGAAGCAAACTGTGTTCAAGATAAGTCCCCAGTAGAGACACTGTCTCTACAAGCCGAGTCTGAAGGAAGGACAGCGTGTCAGGACTTGCAAAATGAGCAGGAGCTGAGGCGTCGCCGAGACCCTCTATAGAGGCCAGGCCAATGCTTTAAGCCACTGAGGTGATACACCAGGGTAGTGCTGACGCGCTGCTTGTTGTCTTGTCGGATGAATTAAAGTCCGAGTTAACACTGCTCCTTATGCAGGTCATCTATTTATTTTGTTTACATCTCATCCATTTCCACTTGAAGACAAACATATTTCCACACGCTTACACCTGTTGACAGCATCTTACTTCAGCGGTCAAAAAACTGTTTTTCCCCTTCCGGGTGGAACACCTGTCTCACAAAGAAAGGGTCCCGCCTTATAGACCGCTGATTAACCATGTGACCAAATATCAAACAGTTTCATCACCTCTCTACACACCGGCCCCTAATTGTTATGACAGCCAAACAAAAAATTCTATACATTAATAATGGGAGCCAAATGTGAAAGAAAAAGAAAAACAAAAAAAAAAAACCTTCAGTTATCATACACAGAAAGGGGTAATCTAGTTGATACAATTTACACTCCTTGTATCAAACAGAGTTGAAAAGGGTCTCTCAATAATGCTTTTTCTTGGTCTGTAGCTTGACAAAACGCACCATGCCTTTTTATCGGGAAAAAATTTCTAGCATTTTAGCAAGAGGCGGGGGGGGGGGGGGGGGGGGGGGGGGGGGGGGGGGGAACCACATGGAGCAGAGGGAATCCATGATAAAAACGACGTCTCCAGATTTCAAACTCGGTTTCCTTTGATTCCACTTCTGCCTTTCTTGCAGTAATGGCAGGTACTCCCTGATCCAACGTTTCCAAAACAAATCAGAGATATATTGAACTTGTCTCCAACGATGTTTCACATACATATCGGGGGTTTTCAAATAGCCCAGGGGGTAAGGCAGGTTTTTCCTTTAACAGAAGAAGATGTTTTGCATGAGAGGCCCAGTCATGTGGCTCTTCAGACAGCTTTGTAATTGGACGATCATTCAAAATGGCTTCTACTTCACACATAACAGTGTGAAGTCCATCGTCATTCAATGTCTGCTGGCATAAAACTGAGTTGAGGATACACCTTATCAGGTGTATCATACATTCCCACACTCCACCATAGTGGGATCCTGCTGGTGGATTGAAACTCCATTCAACTCCAGTTGAAATCAGAGTGTCTTGAATTCGCTTATGATCCAATGCAACAAGAGCTTTTCTCTTTTGGTTCCAACAAAATTGGTTCCATTGTCTGTCCTGATTCAAGTGAGGTTGCTACCTCCAAATGTATCGCTCTACTTGCCATGCAGGTAAATATCACTCCATAACGTTTGAATGTTTTTCTGCCTTGCTTGATTTTGAAAGGTCCAAAATAATCCACTCCAACATTCGTAAATTGAGGCAAATCTGGAACAATTCTTTCTTTTGGAAGATCCGGGCCTTTGCTTCAACATGTCCCCATTAAAGCGTCTGCAAATACTCAATCAGATATGATTTTCCCTTACAGCTGCGTTTGCATTGGTAATCCAATACTTCCTCCAAGAGTTGACAGAGTATTTTTTCGTCCACTGTGTCCCAATAACTGATGGATATATTTAAGAATAAGGGTGGAGATATACTGATCCTTGGAAGGGATAAAGGGTTTTTCCTCCATTGGCATTTCTCCCTTACTTAACCTTCCTCCAACTCTAAAACCCATTATCCAAAATAGGATCCAGTTTGTAGATGGAACTTGTCTGCTTACTGCTCCACTCTTTGATAGCAAAGGGGGGAAAATTTCATCTTCGAACCTTTGCTGCTGACAATAACGTATGATAGCCAACTCAGCTTCCTTAAGCTCTTTAGCCGTTAGAGAGTTACTTCTTGATGTTGCTGAGGGCTTTTGTTTTATATTTGCCCATCATTTAGATCAGGGTCCCTCACACCATTTTGTTGACGACTGAGCTGCAGCAAAAATTTTTTTGCCCCTGAGAAACCAGGCAACAGAAAACCTTGAGTTTCCCCCTTTCTGAAAAATAATTCATGAGCCGATCAATAGTGTTTGCTGGATCAGTAGCAGTGGAATTTACCAAAACATCCCTTTTGAGCTCTGGATCATCGTAGTCCACCTTATCATCACAAATTTTTTGATCAGTATTCTCAGATTTCCAAGAAAACTGGGGACCCTCAATCCAATATTTTTAAAAAAAAATTGGGCACCTTCATTCACCCTTATGCAGCATCAGCGGGTTGTCATTAGACCAACGTGCCTCCATTGGGAGGGACTTGAAATCTCTCTTATGGTAGAGACTCTATTGGAAAAAACATGTGGAAACGTTTATTGTCATTATTTATGTATTTCAGAACTGATGTACTGTCTGTCCAAAAAACCAGATTCATCCAGCTGCATTTGAAGCTCTGCCTTTAGCATCACGTCCACTCTGGCAGCCAAACTGCAGCTGTAAGTTCCAATCGTGGGATCGTCACAGCTTTTATAGGTGTAACTCTGGCCTTGCCCAAAAAATTAAGAAAGCAACATGAATATGATCTCTGTTGTCTTTCAACCTGATGTATGTTAGAGCCCCTAGCCTTTTTTTACTGGCATCAGCGAAATGATGTAATTTGGTATGCATGAGATCCCCAAAAATCCTTAGGCTTCATACATCTAGCCACCTGGAAGGATGCGAGCAACTTGACCTCTTCCGACCACTTTTCCCACTTTTTTCAAGATATCCAGTGGCATGACATCATCCCATCCACAACTCCTCCTACAGAGGTCTTGCTGCATCATTTTTGCAGGCAGGGTGGGGTGGTGCCAGAAACCCCAAAGGATCATACATTGAACTGGTGGTGGACAGCATTCCACGCCGGTTAGAGACTCCCTTTTCATCTCCATCTTTAAATTTAAAGGAGTCAGACTGGACATACCAAAGTAGGGCCTAAAGCTCTTTCAATGGGAAACATCTCGATCTAAATTGAGCTTTTTTATATCCTTTGCCCGCTGATCTTCAGCGACTGACTGCAATCTCTACTGTTACTTATCCATTTTTCCCAAATGGAATCCACCTCTTTCACAGAGAAGGTTGAGTTCCTTTACCATTTTTATGGCCGATTCCTCTGAACCCAAGCTCATCAAGCAGTCATCAACATAAAAATTTCGCTTGACAGCATGAACAGCATCATCAGAAAAGTCGTCTCTGTTATCATCCGCAGTTTTCTTTAACGCACACCTAGCGCAACTGGGAGATGAAACTGCTCCAAACAAGTGCATAGTCATTCTGTAGACTTTAAGCTCTCTGCTGATGTCTCCTTCTGGCCACCAGAGAAAGCGTAAAAAGTCTCTATCCTGCTCTGCAACTTTCACCTGATGGAACATAGCTTGAATGTCACCCATAAATGCTACAGACTCCTTCCTAAAGCGAAGCAGTACTCCTAGTAAGGAACTAGTGAGGTTGGGCCCTTGCAATAGTTCATGATTTAATGATGTTCCTTGATATGTGGCTCCACAATCGAATACCACTTCTAAAGACCCTTTTTAGGTGATAAACAGCATGGTGAGGAATATACCATAGTTTTCCGCTTGTACCCTTTAACTGCTGGTTAGGCACATGTTCAGCATAACCTTTATCAAGAACATCCTGGAGACAGCTTGAATATTCTTTATGAAATTGCGAGTCTCTTACAAACCTCTCCTTAATCCAAGTATCCTCTGCTTGGCTACGGAGTAACTGTTTTGGCAGGATGACATCTGATCTTTTAAAGGGCAACTTCAACAAACCTCTTTTCCTGTAGAGTTGCAGAGGATTCCATGATTTTTTCATAAATCTAATATCTTCTCTTGACATTCCTTTTTTCTGAAGTCCTTTTCATTGAAATCGTGGCCATACCTGTTGTTTAGCAGGATTCCAGTTAGACACAGAATTTTTATTCACCAAAGCAGACGGGGCTCCACATCAATACTGCTGCCATTAATATCTCTATTCAAAAGGGCCAGTAATCGACCCAGCCCAAAACTGTTCTTATAGCATAAGGGCCATCGTCCACAACTGTTGACCACTTTCCCAAGGTTTTCCAATATCTTGGGCGCGTTGGGTTCCTATCAAACAAGTGAACACCGGCTTTTAATAGTGGGTAATACGAACCTTTGACGTAAGCCAACTTTCCATTTCTGTAGCATGGACAATATCATCTGCAGGGAACTGGCATTCGCTTCTGTGTAGAACTTCTGACAGAGGATAAAATTTGTTTTTCCATTCAAACTGAAACTTCAATGCCTGACACGCTGAAAAAGCTGTACAATCTTTTCCTGCCCCATGTTTTTAATAGGAAGTTAGTCCTTTGTTCCTGCGATATTCAATCTTTGATGAGATCTTCTGAACAAAATGTAGCCGTGCTTCCCAGATCTAAAAATGCATATGTCTGTATGCTTCACTCCTTTAGTGTACTTAACCTGTAGCTGGAATGATGGAACGAATACAGCTACCTTTTCCGGCCCGCGTAAGGGTCCACATGTCTGGAGAAGAGTTGTTTGTTTAAACCTCCTATCTGCTCCTCTTTTTTTCATGACAGAATTTGCCTTTGGAAGAGAGATATGCAGACAGTGGGGATGTCGTTGATCAAAGACTTCACAGATTAAATGATTATTACAGTCCTCAGCTTATATGAACCAGTACATAAGCATCCAAAACAATCCCTTTCTCCTTCAGAAACAAATTTTCTCTCTGTGTTTTTCTTGTTTTTAAACTGTTTGGCATGTTTCCAAAAGGTTCTACCTAAACCAATGACAGTACAACCAATTTGTGTCTTTGAACCACTTGGTGTAGCTTTGTTTTCAGAGGAATCAACTGATTTTACTGTAGTAACAAACTACTCTCTCTTCAACCCTCATCTTTGCTGTTCCTTTGAAGTTGCTGGAGATCTCAACCAGCTGAATGTTTGTGATCCCGTATACATTCAAGGTCTCCAAAGATCGGATCAGACAGGGATCCGTACATGTTTCTCTAGAAACAACAACCACTTCGATAGAATTAGGCTCGTTGATTATACTCCTCCAATTCATGAGCAACAGTTCTCCATCGCGCCTGAGTTTGTACGGTAGCCTTGAAATCACCATTGTTCTGTTGCTTGGCATATCCAACTCTGCATATTTTGAAGTTCTTTCCATGACGATTCCAACACCACGTAAGGATAAAGCAATAAGCTTTGTAGAGCTTTAACATCCTCAATTTTATTGATGCCAGGCTAAGCTTTATTTATGTAAGCAGTTGCTATGCTTTGAACTCGTTCCAATGTTTTGAGAAGTACCCCTTTGCCACATGTATCCCACGATTCAGGATCCATATGCTGGCAGCTGCGAACCAGCTCCTAAGGCTGTCCTCTTGTGAACTGTTTCCAAATAATACAAAGCAGTCAGCTTTGCTTCTTTGCCTTCAACTCCTTTGTTCAAATTGCTTGTAATAAAAGCTTTATATTGTTGAGAACTCCTTTAAACCACAGGTTATGTCTCGTGAATGGCAAAGACAATAAGCGCTGTGGTGCACAATGGCAGCTGTTATTTCATTTTAGCTTGTTGCATAATTGGTGACAAACATCCCCGGGAAGAACTTGATCAGAGTTGATGACTTAGTTCTTCTTTCTATTTGATATTCACAAGCAGTGTTGCAACATGCGACAAAATATGTTGGTGCTTCAGTTGCTTTTTGATCGTGTCCATTCAAGTGCTGCTTTATTGCTGAAGTTTTCTTCATGGCTGTTTTGGTCACACCATCCATTGTTTTGCCATTTACTTCTGTTGTTTGATGCTACATTCTTCTGCTGCATTATTTTTACATCTGGCAGGCTGTATTCTTTGCCATGGCGTTAAGAGTTGTTGATGTTCGTTTCCTTTTTTCCTTTTCAAATAGGAGTTCATTCCATCGTAAGTGAAAGGAACGACACTGTTCACAGAAGCCTGCGAACTGCCAAATTGCAGTAGACCGGCTACTCGAATTTCCAAGTCAAGTTGTTCCTTCCTCCTTTTATTAGTTGTTCTGTCCTCAATGCATGACGTTCCTTTAAACAGCCATTCTTGCAATAAGTGCAACCCTTTCTGCTGCTGGCTGTTAATTTGTGCAGAGAAGTGCTTGATTTATTACTGGATAACACTTTGTTGCATGTTTTCCCACATGGAAACGACTATCATTAGGTGGTCAATGTTCATCCTATCGCACCCCCATCTGATTAATATCATAATCAATATGCAATACCGTTCATTACCTCGTTTTTAGACACATCATTTTCTTTGATTTAACCCACCTTTTCACATTTTCAATGAATTCATCCTGACCAAATTTTTGCTTTAAAACCTGTTTTCATGTTTTTCTTATCCTCACACTGGCAATAAATCATGTAGTGAAATCATGTGCTCTTATTTCTTCACACAATCAATGTACCCATCAAGGAATTTCTGTACTTCTGCAAGCAAACATTTTTGCATAAACCTTGTATCTTTTTTATTTAAAATGCTACTTTATTTAGCTTAGTCTTCCTACCAATTTGAAATCTATCTATTCTATCAGCAATTGCTTTAGCAAGAAGTTTACCACAACCCCACCCCCGCTTGTTCCCTTTGTGTGTCACTACGCTGGCCCAAAGTCGAGCTGTAAGCAGTAAGCTGGCGCACTAACACACTTGTATAGCTTTCCTCATTTTCTCTGCCCAATCCCTCCTCCATTGTTTAAAAGTCCGCTAGTCATAGATCGCAAAAAGCCAATTGATACAAAGTCAATTGTTCACCACTCAAGCAACCAATACATTGGCTTTACGCTACTTAGATGTGCAACCATTTAGATTTAGATGGCCATCATAATACTAGTAGCGCTAATAGCAACACATACCTAGTTCTGCCGAATCCTTTCATATCCAGCAAACATAAGATCCACGCCATCCTCACCGACGTCGATCCTGTTCAACGTCGACCCCTGGCTGGCAGGTGAGCTGGGGGCCACCAGCGACGCTTTCATTCCAAACATACAGTCTCCATCATGAGTCCCGTCGTTCGTAGCCAAACAACATCAATCTCGTACCAAAGCTCCATGCAACGCACAGTTCTCGAACTCAAACGTTTTTGACCTTCATATAGAGGCCAGCCAATGCTTTAAGCCACTGTAGGTGATACACCATGGTAGTGTGCTTACGCGCTGCTTTGTTGTCCCTGTCGGAGGATGAATTAAGTCCGAGTTAAACACTGCTGCCTTAGGCCGTCATCTACATTATTTTGTTTACATCCATGTCTCAATCCATTTTCCAACTGAAGACAAACATATTTCACATGCTTACACCTGTTTGACCACATCTACTTCAGGGTCAAAAACTGTTTCTTCCCTTCCGGGTGGAACACCTGTCTCACAAAGAAAGGCCCCCCTTAAGACCGCTGTTTAAACCGTGACCAAAAATCCCAAAACAGTTTCATCCCCCTGCTCCTACACCCTCAGGGGCGTGACAGGAGGTTGAGGCGTCGCCGGGACCCTCATTGGGGGCCCTTTTTTTTGAGCCAGCCAGCCCCCCTCAGTGGCGTGAGCGGAGCGAAAGCGTCCCCGAGACCTCAGGGCTTTGAGCAGGAGCCGGGCCGTCTCTGACCCCCTCAGGGCATGCGCAGAGGCGAGGCGTCCCCGGACCCTCAGTGGCGGGCAGAGGGGCTGAGGCGTCGTGAGACCCGTATTGACTGAGGCGCCCCTCTTCGAGTCCTCTGCGGCGTTGGAGGGGGGTTGAGGAGACTTAATGCAGGCTGTGGTGGTCGGGCTGTGGTTGTCAGGCGGGGACCTAAAGTGGGCTGCTCTGCAGCGGCGAAGGAACCTGAGTGGGTGCTCTGAGCAGGCTTTGGGGGACCTGGGTGGGCTTCGCAGCAGTGCTCTAAAAACCTGGCGGGGGCTGCTCTTCACAGCTCCCTGGAGTCTGGCATGGGTCTCTGCGAACCCAGTGCACTGTTTGGGGACATGAGGGGACTGAGCTGCAGCACCATCATGTGGTTTGGGTGTGGGTAAAGGAGGACTCCGTTTCATAACCCCCTTCCATCTGCCGATCCTCTCCATCAGCTCAGGAGAGGAATGCAGAATACATGAAGCTCTTTTTTGGGTGCATGAACCTTAAACGCGCTCCACTGTCAGGGGCTGCCTCAAAAACCCGGGGGTGGAGCGAGCGAAGACGGCATGGGCGGGGGGTGCGAGAGCCGGCAGACGTGCTGTGGGAGACGGGTTTTGGGGATTCCTGCTGCACGAGCCCGGGAGACAGTGTGTGGCAGATGAAAATGCGGGCTTTTTTGACGCAACCCTCACGTCGGCTGGCAGGGAAAAACCCCCCGCGCCAGCCAAATCACAGGGGGGGCTCCGCGCCGACGTTTCTTGGGCGGGGAGGGGGGAGGGCACTTAATCCCGGACCAGAGTGCCAGCCAGGGGAGCAAAGGTGGAGAACGGCGCTGAACCCCCTCATGCTTTTCCCTCTGCTGGGAGCAGATAAAAAAAACCCCCAGGTCGGTCGGCAGACACTCATTTTTCCCCCCTCCCTCTGCTGCCAACCCAGCGATCCCCGGCCTTCCTGCCTACTGTCCCGAGGTCCAAGTGTGGCGGAAACATTCTGTAGGGCTTTGGCAAAATGGAGGACCCCAGAATGCAGTAGCAGGAGCAGACGGTAAGTGAAAAAAAAGGATTTAATAACAAAAGCTCAAACACAGGAGGAGGCAGGAACCAAAACAAAAAAAAAACCGGCAGGGCAAAAACAAGCAAATACGACATGGGCAGGCTGGGCAGACAGGTTACAGAAAAACAGGGCATGACATATCCCGAAAACTAGACTGAGCATGTTTTAAAATGTTTCCGGATAAAATCTGAACAGGTGGTGTATATATTTAGTGTGAACCAGGGGGGTAGAAGGAGACAGATT